>JAPYZI010000662.1:0-44742 GCA_030523105.1 Ophioninae sp. A BG-2022a
CTTATTTGAGGTACCTTATTTGAGTTTTCAATTTTTTATTTGAGGTACCTTATCTGAGTTTTCAATTTTTTATTTGAGGTACCTTATTTGAGTTTTCAACTTCTTATTTGAGGTACCTTATTTCAGTTTTCAATTTCTTATTTGAGGTACCTTATTTGAGTTTTCAATTTCTTATTTGAGGTATCTTATTTCAGTTTTCAATTTCTTATTTGAGGTACCTTATTTGAGTTTTCAATTTCTTATTTGAGGTACCTTATTTGAGTTTTCAATTTTTTATTTGAGGTATCTTATTTGAGTTTTCAATTTCTTATTTGAGGTACCTTATTTCAGTTTTCAATTTCTTATTTGAGGTACCTTATTTCAGTTTTCAATTTCTTATTTGAGGTACCTTATTTGAGTTTTCAATTTCTTATTTGAGGTACCTTATTTGAGATCAATTTCATCACGGAACGTGACTACGAATATTGTTCCTTTTGTAATCCAGATGGTATCTTGGTTACAACAGATTGTCCTAAGATATTCGAAATATAGTTTAGGCTTCGCGATAAGAGTTAGCTCGGCCGTTATAATTGGAAGACCGGAAGATAGGACTGTTAGTGTGATACTCCGCGAGCGATAGCTTCTAAAGGAACGGGATGCTGACGCGAACCGTGTTACGGCAAAATGGCGATTACCAGAGAGACTGTAACGCGCAGCAAGTCAGGAACGGAATCGGTCAGGCTCCCTAATGTCCCCCCCCCCCTTTCCCCTTCCTTTTTCCACCGCCCTCTTGCAGCCCCTCCTTCTTGGCTCCCCCCCCCACTCTTGCCCTCCCTTATCAACTACGCTCCGCATTCCTCTCTCTCTCTCTTTCTCTGTCCCTCTTTCTATCTACCTAACCCCACTTCTCTCGTTGATCCTCCACTTGTACATGCGCGCTTGTGGATTTCTCCGTGTGTACACGTGTTCGTGCCATTTGCACATCTACCGACGTATGTAAACCTCCATTACAGTTTACCCGTTCTCCGTCGCTTTTATACGCTTTTTCTCCTTCTCGATGATGATCTACGCCCACCAACTCCCTGTCTCGTATTTGGTAACGAGAAAATACGAGAAACCCCTTTACACGTGTATAATGTTATTGCCGGATCTGGGAAACAACAATTTTATCCCCCCCCCCCCCCCTCCTTCCGGTGTGATCATACGTCGTGCTGTTGGGTTGGCGCTACAGAAACCATTTTCAATTATCCCTCTAGCACCACTTCTCCCCTCTTCCAGGTTTCTCATATGGGCGGAGCGAACGGTTCTTTTAAAGAGGCTTCGTATTGGTTTGCTTTATACCCAATACACCGTGCTTTCCAACGGACTCTTGACGTTGTAAGTACTTTACTTCAACGACCAAGAACACGCACCAGCTTTGGATACCTCAATGCTTCCACTGTAACCAATCTTCGAGTTGTTTTTTTTAAATTTCTCAATATTTCTCCTAATTGCGCGATATTTCATAAAACCGTTAATTATATGTCGTCTGGTCCACTATGTTCTCTTTAGGAAGGAGCTTGACGGAAGATATACGGAATCGTGTGGAATCCTTGTTAATTGTTCAATCGGACAATCTATTTTTAAAGTTTCCTTGGATAATAGGAAACTTCAGGATTTAATTTTATAAAATAATAATGATTTTTAGTACATCTCGAATAGTTTAGGAATCATTCAACGGTTCAAGCAAGTTTGGACCCAATACCCAATACACCTCGCTTTCCAACGAACTCTTGGCGTTACTTGAAGCAATTCGCTTCAATGATACCTCAATGCTTCCGCTTTCTGCAATCTTCGGGTTTTCCAACATTTTCCCTAATTGCCCCATATTTCATAAAACCGTTAAGCACACGTTAGGTAAAGCACGCGGAAGTGTGTGGAATCCTTGTTAATTGGTCAGTACATCGATCTACTTTTGATCGTTGCTCGTCTAATACTGTGATGATTTAATTGTATAAAATAATGATACTTCTTGGTATCTCTTGAATAGTTCAACGATCGTTGAACGATTCAAGCAAATTTGGATTCTGTTGAAACGCTTCGACGTCGTTTCATTATTTGACGATGCAAAGACGGAGAAAACGAAAACTGAAATACTCGTTCGTTGATTGGCCTGTTTATCCATTTGTTTCAGATGAAAATGTCGAAATGCTTCTGGAGTACAGTACAAAGTTACTCGAAAGGTCCTTTCGATATTCTTGGAAGATGTTGCCTCTGATGTACGTGATCCTCAAGGATGCCGGGGCCGATCTGGAGGAGGCCACTAAGCGCATTACTGCAGGTTAGTCCGTTGATGACTCGTAGTTTGTCCCTTCGATTATTTTATCGACTGTCGTTTCGCACGCGAATCACACAATCGAAAAATATTTATGGGATCCTAAAAGTTCTTTACTGTTTTGATTTTTGCTTCTGTCAGTCCTTAATGTTGATTCTGTGATTATTGAGATTGAAAAATCGTGTAGATTTTCATTGCGTCATATACGTTACAAAAGTAGAGCACACGATCGAATACTCGAAACCCAAAAGTGTACAAGATGGAAACACCGAATTCGAAACTTCCAACTTTTTTTCCTACGATTGTAAAACTAAAAAAAAAGCCCACGGTGAATAAGAAAAAATTGGCCGGAAAAATCATTCTTACGTCGAGAGAAATATTTTGTTTCGATGAAACGTTTCTTTGATATTTGCCGAACGAAACGCCAATTGGAATTTCCATACATTCTTATATTTATTCGCCCCGATTTATTTAATCGGTATCAACTATAAGAAATATTCTTATGTTTCGCTTCGAAACAATTTTGTTTCATTTGCAATAAAATTATTGCAGATACGACTCGTTTGAAGCTTCTTTTTGTATCCGCCATAACAGCCCAAACGCGTATTCCAATTGAAAAGTCCGATTACGATTATTCACCGTTAAATCTATAACATCCAATCCACATTCAATTGGCGCGAAAAACTTGAATTTTTGTGCCTTCGCAGTTCTTTTTTTTTTTTTTTTGGACGCATATTTTATTTTATTTTTCTTCTCCCAACAGCCGTGGACACTTGGCACGACGATATAACGTTTTCCACAATGATAGCTTGAAATATCACTATACTTTTCGGCAGCGATGTGTCTTTAACGTTCGCGACTACAAATTGCATCAATTCACGCATGCAGCCTCAGTTTCGCGATCCCTACGTCTGATCGTTAATGAAATCTCGTTTACTGCTTGTCCTTTCGTTTGATTCACGTTATTCCACGGAAAAAAAAAAAAAACAATAAACGTTTTCCGTCGCACGAATGTACATGCTCCGGTGTTGAAAATGTTCGCACTTGGTACTTCGTCCGTTAACATCTTGTTGTCGATGACACTTTTTATTCGTTCTACGCGTGCATCGATCCTCGAATTACGATTCAGCACGTTTTGAGCCGTCATCAGCGTAACGTAAATTCGGTGAAAAGCCCAACCAAAAAAAAAAACGAGAATGCTGCAATAAATTTTGAACGCGCAACCAACGAAACGAAGATTTCCAATTCTCCAAAAAAAAAAAAAAAAACTTCCACGGATGCCTGCTGTCATCAATGAAGATTTAAAGCGAAAGCTACCCTCCGAAGATTTTTCTCCGCGATCGCGTGAGACAGGCATCCATGAAGATCTCGCGTCCTTTCTCTTGGAATTGGCGTTCCAGAGGTGGCGTTTGCCGATCAAACGAAAGAGGAAAAAGATTCACTATGAAATAGTGAATTTCTTTAGCAATGAAGATCAAGGAGACAAAGACTTGCTGATTTCTATGCTCCAACTAGGACCTACTGTGACGGATGTCTGAAGGTAGGATTAAGTTGATGACGAATTTCACATTATGACATCTCGAGGTACTTTTAAACACTCGATATCGTCGCATTGATATTTGCCCGTAAGTTTCTTTTCACAAAGGACAAAGGAAAACCTTCACTACCGGTTCTTATCACAGCTCGATTGATTTTTAATCGCCTACTGACTGAACGAGTCGTTTCTTATACGGCGCTAAAAATCTTCCGTGGTCCCACTATTGATACAATTATTTCAACGAGGAAAAAGTTATTGGCTGCCAAAGATTTTAACGAAATATATACGACGATGCATTTCCTTATTTTTCAATAAATTTGAGTGGCCGGATGATAAAAGCAAAAGCATACAACGAACCGACTTTTATCGTTTATTATTGTTATTTTTATTTTATAAATAAGAATAAATAACTAATAATAGATCAACTTTATTAAATTTTATATTTTATCGTTATTTGTATTTTATAAACTTACAATTTACGTTCTTATTTGCTGATCTTTGACAACGTTGAAGGTTGAATCGTTGGAACGGAAATAAAGTAAATTTCTTTTAATTCGGACAATTTTCTTCGGCAAATTTAACCCTCGAAAATAGTAGAAATATATATATATATATTTAGAAACTTTTATTTATTGATGTACCAAATGTGATTTTGTATAATATCGAAGCTAATAAGTCAAATGTATTTGACGCGTTTCAACAACGTAAACTTCAACCCCACTACTATGAAGCAAAATGTCGATATGTTTGGATTATCCCCTTTTGTTTTTTTATCTCGCCATAATCCGCGCTTGTTTGGGTCGTGTGTTGAAAGTGGAAACGTAAATACGATTTCTCTGACGTGTTTATTTCGTTGCCCAATTTTAATATATATTCTTATCGGATTATCCTGAGGTTTATTGCTGTTGGGATCTTCCGTCGTGAATTTTTCATCATCGCACGATACGGTTTCCGAAATATCACTCAGCTTTTAAAAATTCCCTTCCATCTCGAACTTTTTTCAATCCATCAACATATTGGTTAAAAAGTAGGCTGCTGGTCCTAAAAAATGAGTACTCGAAAGCAAAAAATGAAACTAGTGAGTTTCGATTAAAGTCAATTCAAAATACCGTTCGTTTAAAAAACGATGATTAACTCCAATATTTATTATTCATCGAAATTAACGAACGAAATTACCATCCTCGTTGATACAAAATTAATTTGTCGATTGAATTAAGATGATCCTATTAATAAATAAACATAAATGAAAACGAATCCACACTGCCAGATTTGAACGAATACTTCCGGTGTCGACTCGCCAGACTGCAGTTGTCTCGTTTACGAAACACTCATCAGCCACGCGCGGTATCTCGAAGATACACGGCTGACAAAGTTAAGACATCTCGTACGATCTCTGGCATGACCCGCGATGTACAGAAATATCTGATCGGATTGGATACATAGTCGCTACAGCGGGGGGGGGGGGGGGGGGGGACTCCTCGCGATAAAACTGAACGCGGTTTCGTGTCTCGAACGAACGTGCACTCGCTGTTCTTTTTCATCAATTATTCTTCCCCCCCCCCAGCCCCCTCTTTTCCGCACCTGTCATCCCTAACGCTCGTACTTTTGTTGTTTCGATCGAAACGTATGCCTCGAACGTGAAGTACCGCTTTGACTAGGAATACTCGAATCTGTGATGTTCGTGTATCTTGGAGGATGGCCAAAGGCACGCGAGCGTCGTGCATCCAACGTGACGGAATGCACTTCTCTCAAATATCCCTTACCCGAGTGCACAAGCTGGTGCGCTCTTTTTCATATTCGCGAAAAGCCCCGCGCGTACTTCTACTTTGTCGATTCAAGGTTGTCCAGCCGGAAACGTTTGATAAACACGTGACGCGAGGAGAAAAAAAAAAACGTTCGGACTTAAACCGGATGTTGGAAGAAAACGAAACGATTGTAGCGATGATAGTAGGTAGAATAATTGGAATAATGGGAAAAAATGAAATTTAATATGACTAATGATGATGACGAATATTAGAGAATGTTAATGTTGAGGAAGATTAATTTGAAATATTAGGAATTTTCATTATTCACAATGGAGGATGGGCGGTGGAGATTCGACTCTGGTTACTTGGAGTTAATTAGTGCTGCGCAACGCCAATACTAACTGCGATTACTGCTCAATCATCCACTGGATGGGGCATTCATTTGCAAGTGCGTATGCAAGCCGTTCGTACACATTTCGCTTACTGATTGATTATGTCATCAACCAGTAAACGAAATTTGTCTGAAATTTTCGTACCTTTGATACGATATGGTCGAATTGTTAATAACGATAATTATATCAGGAATAACGGATAGAGTTTATCGTCTGATTGTCAATATCCAATTAATGAAGTATAAATATAATAATAAAAATGATACAATTAGTAAATAATCAAACGAATAAATATAATTCCGAAAATGATCGCGGAAACAATACTAATAATAATCGTTAATAATCATTTGTTCGAACAGCTGCTCCGTCGAATGAAAGATATCATCGTTTAATAACGCCGCGTTTATAATCTCAATCGTTTTTAACATTGTTTTTACCGCGTTTTAATCTCAATTGGTTTTACCATTGTTTATCTATTCGCAACTCAGGCTTATGTGCACGCTGAATTTGGTGTCTCGTAATTATAATTGTTCAAGAAACGTTTCGCCCCGTTTGTCCTTCGAAATCGCACGAGGGCGAAAAATAAATAACGAAACGAACTATTCTCCCAATTTCGCTGCATCATCAATCCTCAGTCGCACCCAATCCACTGGACAGCCAGTCGAAGCCCCTGTAAACTTCTCGAAACATCTCTCAAATACTTCCGCGGTCGATCGTGAGGAAACAAAACAAAGATCGTCAACGGTATCCACAAAAAAAAAGAAACAAATAAAACAATAGATAAAAACGTAACGATCGTAATTATCACGGGATATCGCGTGAGGATGGAAAATGTGATACCTCGTCACGTGGTTGTTAGAAATCACGGAAGGAAAAAAAAAACGTGATAGCCGGTACATATGGTTCTGCAACTAAAGCCGATATGTTGTATGATTATTTAAAAGTATCGTGTTTCACCATCTGATTTTACTCCGTACATCCTTTTCGATTCGTACTGGCTCAATCGCGCCCAGAAATTGTTTTACGCGTTCAATAATACTGCGACATTTTTTTTCTATTTTATTACGGGGATCGAATGAAATCTCAACAAATTTTACGAATTTGATAAACACTAAAATATACCTATGTCTTAAGAATCAATTCGTAAGTCATCACTGAAAAATTCAATGTAATTGTTTTTGATGATTTATTCAATTGCACTTTGATACAATTACGTCATTAATACACACCTACCAAGCATACAGGCTATCTTTCGAAAAGCCCTTTTTTCTTTGTAACTTTTCGTTTATTCTGTATTGAATCGTTGCAAAAATTCTTAAACGTCGTACATTGGGAAACATTGCAGAGGCTGGGACCGCAGTGTAGATTATTAAGATTCCTCTAAAAATATCTCTACGGAAACGTAGGCGGGCCCCAGAAGTTTCCTCTAGATTTGTGCACCGGCTGACAAAAGATATATATATATACACACACACACATATTTTTTTTATTTTTTTAGAAATCCAACAAGAAATCGTAGTGAAAAAATCAGCAGTTTGGACAAGTTTTCTCGCTTACCCCCGATCTCTGAAATTTGAATCGAATGAAAATTGGTAATTGGACAATTAACAAAATGGGATAAGTAACGTTGATTTCATCTCAGTAAGAGCCTCAAACGAATGGATTTGAAGTTCGCATCGTTGCGACCCAATAACATTTCTTTTCTCATTTTATCATTCCCATAGTACGAAAGATTTTTTGCGAAACATTTTTCGAAATATTTTTCTTCAAGTTTGCATTATAAATTATCACAATAAAAAATTCAAATAATTATTGAGGTATTTTACTTGCAATTTCGGTGAAAAAAAAATACAGTTTGGACAAGTTTTCTCGCCTACCCCCGATCTCTGAAATTTTGCACGGATTTACTTAACTATAATATAACCTCTTAAAAGATTTTTTTTTTAATTTCTATCTTCAGATATATCGAATTTTGGGAATCGTTCATAGGAGGAATTGTTCGATCAGTAAATACAAAAAAACTTATATTTGAAAGTACCAATGGCAAAATAAAGCGTTAAAAATGAATAAATGAACTGCATTACGTATTCTTAATTCACCAATAAATAAACCCTCGATTTTTTCGATACAAGATTTTGCGCGAAATCTATTTTCATAAGTAAAGATAAATGAATTATGTTTACGCAGGCTTACAAAAAACCAGGTAATTGGGGTAATCTTACAAACAAAAATGATTAGCGGTTTATTGAATGTCTCAACGTTTCGAATAGTTTCGAATAAATCCTCGGGATGGTAATTCGTAGAATTCCATCAGGACCCCATGATTTACTTGTGGCTTGTGTGGCCGCGGGCGATAGAGAACGTTTATTTCTTAGAGATTCTTACTACCGATCGCAGATACAATGTTACAATCATCCCGCGGCCATAAACACCGGTTTCACTCCCGGCATCCTGGTACTGGAGAAAGTGAGAGAAGCGAGAGGAAGTGAAGTTCGTGCATGTTGAAAACACGCAAGGGATTCTTGCAGCTCCTGCACAATGGACAGGTAGGGATAACAGTTTTTTACGCCCGAAGTGTTGTGTCAGCTGTGCAGATCGGATTATAGCTGGCTCCGAAAACCGATTGAGGATTAACGCCGGAATTAAACATTTAAAAAACGAACAATAATATTATACTGATAGAATTGTAAAATAATAGAATAAATCTGTGGAAGATTGTCTATGGTGAATACAAACTGTTCAAATCGCAAACGAAACTTTAATTATATTTTTTATTAATTTATATATATATATAAATTAATAAAAAATATAATTTATAAAAATAAATTATATTTTTTTTTGTATTTAGTGTATTTACAGATTTTAAAAAATGTGTAAATACGCATATATTTACACATTTTTTAAAATCAATTTATATATATATATATATATGAAAAATCAATTTCCGTGCAATTAGTCTTTCAACAACTCGATAATCACTGCAAATCATTTTTTTTCTTCTTTAATTTCACCGCTTCAATACTGGGATGGTTTTGTGTAGAAAATTCGGAAAAACTGAAAAGAACAGCCGGAATAGATAAGAAATAGGAATTGCTCATTTTTTTAAAAATGGGAATCGTCAATTAGGATTGCTTTCAGTAGATAACGACGATCGTGGCGTTTCGTTTGACAGCTATGCAATTCATAATCGTTGTATTGGAGCTGGAGAGTTGATTAGGAAAGACAATTGTTTATCAAGATTTACAATAAAATCAATCATGATTGGTACGAAGTTCACCGGATCGAGCTAATCCTTAATAATAATAATTTTCGAAATCGGTAAATGAGGTCGAAAAAAAAAAAAACGAAACGAAGCTGAATCTTCGAAAAATTTTCGAGACGTTATCTCGGAACCGAGAAACTGGCAAGAATATTGCCTCGGCGGAATATTTGCATCAGATATTAGACTGAGGTGAATGAGAACCGATGCAAACCTTGATACAAGGTTAAGATATAATTTCGCAATCTTTTACGAAGACGAGACGAGATGGCACGATCGCGAGCCTCCTCCCTTCTATTACCTCTCCCCTTCCTTCCTCCCTGTGAGATTTTCCGTGCACCGATTTCGAGATGCAAATATAAAACCGGTGAACGCGTTTACCGATACGGTCGAACGCACAAGCCCACTCGGGTCGACTCCAGCATGAGATCTTCCTCGGTACGTCAGTCGCTCCTTTGTACTTCGATCCAACTTGAAAAATTAAGCACTCACGTGCTTATTACAGCGCATAGACTTTATTCGTGGAACAAATGAGCTCCATCGTGGAGTATCTTCATCAAAGTTCCATCCCATCCTTTGAATAAGATTGAAATTCGCAACGCTGCAATTTTTGTATTTTTTTTTTTTACCAAAATTGTAAGTAAAATACCTCAATAAATCGAATAATTATTCGAATTATTGAAGTAATTATTCGAATTTTTAATTGTGATAATTTATAATGCAAACTCGAAGAAAAATATTTTTCAAAAAATCTTTCGAACTATGGGAATGATAAAATGAGAAAAGAAATTTCATTGGGTCGCAACGATGCGAACTTCAAATCCATTCCTTTGAAGCTCCTACTCGGATGAAATCAAAGTTACTTATCCCATTTTGTTAATTGTCCAATTACTAATTTTCATTAGATTCGTATTTTATAAACATTTTAGGCAAAAACATGGATTTAAGAGGGAAGAGCGAATCCATTGTTGAAATTGCATGCCAAAATAGTTTGTGGAAATTAAAACTGAAGGTACGATCGTAAAAATAACTGCAGCTGGTTGGAAAGAAAAATCGTGGAATAATTTATAAATACATCCTACATTCGCGATTCCAATAAAGTATATATCTACTTTCAATGTATTTTCTCGTGCAACGGGTGTCGTAAATCCATGAACTTTTCTACATGACGTGTGCGAAAAGAGTAATCAAATTTAAAAACTTAGGTATCAGAGATATTGTTGCAAAACGTTGATTCACCAATAATTAAATAACTAATAAGTCAGTTTAAACAATTTAATGTTTTTCATGCTCGGTTTTCAAGGTTTTCGTCATCGAACAAAAAACCCGAAAATGTAGATACCCACATCAGCATATATCCGTAAATGCACTCAAGCCTTTCTTCGCTTTATCTTTTACTGATTGTTTCGTAACCGCAGCAACCTATCGCGTGAGTTTCCCTTGCTCGTCAGCTATGTCCAATATTTTGTTGCGAATTGATAATACCACAGTTCCATTATTAATTCTTCACCAACAAGGGACGAGATCATTCTAATTGCAGCGATCTGACGAGAACAGCGAGAGCCCATTTATTATGGGCTCGTTCAATGGTCCGGTTGTTAGAGTTATTGCTTCAACACGAGAAACACAAAAACAGACTTTGTCTTCGTACTCCTTGACATCTGCCTCGAAACATTCGGTAGATCGTAAGGTAAACGGTACCAATGTTCGGAATGTTTCGCTATATTACCAATATACATGAAAAGTAACGAAATTAATAAATAATCATAATAATAATAAATAAATAATAATAACATGTCCAAACCCAAACAAACCCAAACAAAAATAATGATAACTTCGCCAAAGTAGCAGAACCTTGATGGAAAATTCATTTGATCAAACATCAGCTGATTCTTTCGCTATTCATAACTGACAGAACTTTAACGCGGATTATTTTATGAGAATTATTCATCAATTCGAAATTGAAAAACGTTTTAGTTCAAGAATAATTTAAGTCTTTCGTAAAATCCAACCAGCCCGATATCCTTCCGGAAACGAATGTCAAAAGTGTTGATAAAAAAACGGTTGTCCTGAGTGATGTAATATATTTTTTAATTTTATATCTAGTAATTCGGAAGCTGTTTTTCAAAGCACTATTCAACAATCCGTCATGTAGATACAACCGGTTGAACGTGATTAGATAATAATCGATTTTTTCTAATCGCAGGTTAATTTTATTCAATTTTCAGGTTTTTAGAATTTTAATTTCGTGTGAGGTTTTCACTTCCGGTATCAAATTAATTATTTTTTCAATCGACCACTAAGGATCGCGTTGACAAATACGAAATAAGTAAAGTCTCGGAGGAACGGATTTGAAAATTGTATATTGATTATGACAGACCCGTAAATCACGATCGTCCTAATAATACCGACGACTATTGTCAACGAAACGTTAGGCTTCTTCACACGACTGTACAAATATTGTCGTATTCTCGGGAGTCGACTTGTCGGCTAAGATATAGGAGAAGCAGCAGCAGTGACGCCGAGGGACATACTCGTAGACGAGTATGAAACGGGGGCCACAGCGATTAAGGAAGTGAGATGGATTTGACGTGGCAGGTGAGGGAGAGCTAGTAGAAGATAGTATTTATACGATAGTGGTGGAACGATGAAAGATCGAGATGCTTAAATAGATACCAGTCGGATTAATTTTGACGGTGTTTGTACGTTCACGCGTAAATACTGTTACCGAAAGCACGAGCATCAAAGTATCTCCGCGAACATTGCAAGATTATGCCATTGGACTAGCGGAAAGATTTTCAGAGGAGAATAAGAGATTGGAACTCGGTGAAACGCTTCGAGATCCGCAAATCCACCGGAGAGAGCGACACCAGTACGCAACACAGAAATAAAGTTAGACTCGGGGGCGTAACACAATTAATTTTGTAGCCTTTGGACGTCGGAGAAAGGAAGAGATATATATCCATGCCGGTAGTCTATGCGGGGTCTCGTATACACTTAAATACTATACTTGTAAAGTACCTGATCCGTGTAAAGCCCACCTCGTTTGTTCTTAACTCCAAAAATAAAACTACGAATTTTGAAGCAAAACAAAAATGTTTATTTGATCATTGATACAACAATCAACGTATTGATACATCAATTATGCTTCGGAAAACAATGTTCACTGTTAACTATAAGCTTTTTGTAAAAAAGCGTTTTCTGGTTCTTATTCAGATGTTCCTGATAAGATCATACCCGTTGTAACTTCGTACAAAAAAAAAAAAAAATAAAAAATAAATATCATCTTCAAGGTTAAACGTCTGTGACGCAGCAAAAATGAGAGAATTATTTAAAAAAATTCATGAGCGATGATAAATCGCTCGAACGTTTATTCGTACGTGCGTTAATAAAATTGTTCAACAAATTCCATATTTATTTCGTATTAATTATTCAAACACTTATAACGAATCTCAGAAAGGAGCTTTTAACGCGAGTCAAGAAATCCCGTTTTTTTTTTTTTTTTAAATTCCGCTTTAATATTATTCGTTGAAGCATTGCTGCGCTGCTCTTTCGCTACTGAGTTTCATCGATAGATGATGAATCGAACGATTAAACGAATTGTTAAACTTTTTCGTTCGATCGTTCAATGAAAAATTACGAAAAGCTTTCGAGAATACCTTTCTTTTCAATCGTATTTCGAACGACGAAGAATTTTGTTATTATTTTTTTTTTTAATTCCACTATAACCTAAAATCTCTTAACCTCAGCAAGCTCATCGGCTTTCCTAAATTTAGCCTCGAGACGCATAAAATAATCGGTTAAATATTCGGAAGTGCAACACCCGCTAAAAATCGTAAAACCAAACGAACGAACCCAAACAAAAGTGAACGAACAAACCCAAACACGAAAAATCGGCTCGATTCTGACGGGAGTTACACTTCTAAATATTTATTAATAATCGCAGCGAGCCACTAATTCAAACGCGATCATTAAATTACATCGACGTTTACACGAAATCACGAGAAAGAGAGAAACAGCAAGAGGGGTGGAGGGAGGCGGAAAAAAAGAGAAAAAAATCAAAATACATACCTAGTGTATTATATATATTTTTCATTGTCTCGCCGCCCCCCTCCTCTTTTCTCGCTCCCCTTCCTCTTTTTCCCTCCTGCTTCTTCGTCGCCACTTCTCTCCGAATAGAACAGTCAAGTTCTACCGATACTCGCTCGATGGCATAATGCATCGCGCGAGCAAGTGTTTCGCTGGCACGTTGAAAAAAAGGACGGAACGGACGGCACGTGTACACCAAGACATTAATCTCGAATGCAGTAGAGACACGAAGCCATACGCGTGTACAGACAGGGAAAAGGCCTGCACGCGCAAGTTACGGGCCTAGTCGAACTCCCGAGCGTCTATTTTCCTTGACATTAAACGAGTACAATGTCACACTTGGGTATGTGTGAGCGATACCGGGAGTTTATCTGACGTGCACACAAGCAAAAATACACGAACGTACTCACACACTCCCGTGACACGCGCTGGGGAAATCTGTTTTTCTTTTTTTTTTTCTCATTTATCGGTTATCATGCATCGAAATGCTTTTGATTCAATGTATATCTTTGTATACGAGGTAAAAAAAAATTATACATGTGTGTCTATTCGTACATACGCGTTATCAAGGTACGTTGTTATCTTTTTTTTTTCTTTTTTTTTTTTTTGTCAATGTAATCGTCATTGGAAAATTTCAACACGCGCCAATTTTTTTTTTTTTTGTTTTCTATGGATTTTCGCGAGATTACTTGGCTCGTGTATATTAATAATAGGAAGGGGGATGACGAATGGCGGTCTCATGATGCACGGAGACCATAAAACATTCTCTGTTTGAACTTTTTATATTTGTTTTCTGTCGTTTATTTATTTTTTTTTTTTTTGTTTATCGTTTAATGCCTCGATAATCAGTTTTCTTAGCTTGGTGGGTTAATATACGATTTTTCATGCAATTCTCTTTATCGTTTGACGATGTTACAACATTTGTTTCTATAATTGTTTTCTCGCGTTGTTACGTTCCTGCATACTTTTTTTTTCGTCGGATAGATTAATCGTTGATAAACCGTGTGCAAGAGTAGACGAATAAGAGCCAAAGAATTCCAAGACTTTTTACAAAGTCCGTACTTTGTGCTTTGGACTATTTGAATATTTAATGCCCAAGGACTTGAACTCGTCACTATTTCCAATTATTCACTGTCTCTCTCTCTCTCTCTCTCTCGAACATCTATGCGTGGAAAATCTTGAGTTACGCGAAACGACAGAGTACGATAAAATAATTCGTTGATGTAAAGTATTAAAAGATTCTGGTTCGTATTTAGGGAAAGCTGAGGATTTTCGGTTTTTCAGTCGCGAAACATCGTGAGTTCTTGAACGATTTTATTCCGATAAAAATCCATGTATCTTTTTCAAATAAATTTTGTATCGCGTTTAATGACAATTCGACGTTTAAAATGACATAATTGCTGATCTTATTGAGGGGTTTAATTGACTGTAAGTATTGAAAAGAAATTGTATTAATTAAATCAAGTATAGTCATCATCGTATCATTAGCTTCATTAGCATCATTAGCTTCGATGCAACGTCTTTTCCTAACAAATATCTTGGCAATTTGGAGCGATTCAGAAAACTTGAATTGGTTGCAGAAAACTTGGATTTCACACTACGATTAACTAACATTATCGTTGGTTAATCGTAGTGTGATTGTAAACCTTTCGATTCGTTAAATCTGGTATGCCGTTATCTTGAAAAACTTCGTCAAGATAAAGGCATACCAGATTGAATCTTTAGACTCGCTCTTAAAGAAGAAGCACTCGAGGAAGCTCGTCGAGTTGTCAATTTTGTGAAATTTTAGGAAACCGTATGGAAATTAGTGTTCAACGAATTATTATCGTATCATCAGAATTTCGTTTTTTGACAACGTGACCAGTATTCGTCAAAAGCAACGATACCTCTCCGATAAAAAATAATACATATGTGATACAAAAAAAAAACGTATGTTAAATTAGCCACGAGTAAAACTGCTGGCAAAGTGACAGCCAATATACAGTGTCTGCAGTTCTCGATAAGCTTTAACAATAGATCTGGCAATTTCACTAACAAAACCGCATTTCTAATTAGACTTACCAACTTCGCGGAATATATGAAATCGGCTGATCGAATCCCACGAATTTCACTGTCCCAGAATTGAAATTACAAGAATTCTCAATTCTAAACTTGTTTTCGCTAATAATTGTTACAAAAATTGTTAATAATCGTTGTAAACAAAATATCCATAAAAGAGTGAGTTTTTTTTGGAATTAGAGAGGTTCACTAACGAAACCGCATTTCTAATGAGCTGTACGAACTGCGCGGAATATATGAAATAGGCTCATCGAATCTCACGAATTTCACTGTCCCAGAATTGAAATTACAAGAATTCTCAATTCTAAACTTGTTTTCGCCAATAACTGTCACAAAAATTATTAATAATCATTATAAACAATATATCCATAAAAGAGTGATTTTTTTTGTTGCTATTAGAGCGATTTCAGTAACGCGCGAATTTTTTTTTTTCATAACCAAAAGTCCCTCGCACAAGCTTCGAAATAATTCTGTTTCTTTGAACATCTTCGATGATTGAGAATAATTTTAATTAAAAAAAAAAAAGGATGCAGAATACTCGGTTGTCTCGCGATGCAAAGCAATGAATTTTCTGATACTTTTATTCAAGGTGTAGTTTTTATTACACTGTTGTGTCTCGCCCGTATTGTGCTTCGGTGTTGTTGGACCTCTGAGAAATTTTACGCGTCCAGAGGTCCAAATAAAAAGAAAAAGGTACGCCGGTAGGAGGATGAGGAAAAGGTGGAGCGCAAGCGGGTAAGCATAAAATCACAAATGGTCCGAGCAGCACGCGGGAAGACATAACAGCCACAGACTGCGGCTACGATTTATACGTGGCTCCTTACCCTCCTTGGAGAACTTTCCGACTCCGTTGCTCTCCCGAGCGCGTACACACACTCGCGAAACACTTGGTATGCTCTTTACGATATGTAAAAGCGTCCGGATCAGCGTGAGCAAGCGAAAATGCCCTCGCGAACTTACCGTCGCGTCTCGTGTCGTAAAAGACCCCTTTGGTACGACTAGTCCGATCCTTTCGCCCGAACAAAACGCAAATACATTCCTCGATACCTCCACGATGTATTTTTGCATTGGCATGATCTGAACAATTTTCATTTATATATATATATATATATATTATTCGTTTTGAAGAAACGTCCGGTTTTATTTTGCCTCGACGTCCGCGTGCACTCTGGTTTCCTCCGAATTCGAAGAATACGAAAATAAATCGTTCTTTCGGCGGTCACCTCGTTATGTCGTGATTCTCATGGTGCTCGGAGGTTTTATCTCGCTTTCCAGCGAGTCTCGGAATGCACCGCGAATGAAACCTCGAATGGTAAGTTGTTACGAAAGCGGCAATACGGATGAACCGAATGAGGAATCGCAGCACCCTGAGAATCGTATCTCCGAGCTAACGGATTGGAGTCTGGAAGTATCGGGGCTATTGTGACGTGCAAAAAATTAGTATTTAGGAGAAATAAGTGAGACGGTTAAAAAATCAACGGTACATTTGTATGTATAATTAACAACGGGGTATAGCAAATTTCATTATGGATATTAATTATTGAAAAAATGATAAACAGTGTCATAATATATGGGGCTGAACGCTGTACTTCACTTTCGCATATGTATGGTGTCTAATGACCATTTCACCAGCCACGTAAATCAGAATTCAAACCACTATTGTGATATCTCACTGTTCTCTGTTTTTTTGTTGTTGTTTGGGTTGCGTTTGCCTTTACAGGTTATTCATTCAATTTGAATATTTACAAGTGCTTAACAAACTACCAATGCAATATTTCGTTTGACTTGTTGATGATTTAAAAAAAAGTATCAAGTATTATCTCGAATTATCAAAATGCTCAAATCAAACAAATTAATTTATTAATTTTAATTTATTATTGAATTAATTGATTTATTATTAAATTAATATCTCTATTTATTAATATATTCAGTTATTTATTAATTTATTTACTATTGAATGAATGAATTAATTATTTGTTTATTTATTTATTTATTTATTGATTTATCCGCTGAAAGAAAATGCGGGTACCGTGTACACTAGTTTAAAGAGGTTTGAAGAATTTTCTAAAACGATTGCATCCGTTGAATATTTATAACAGTCGCAATTTTTTAATTTCTTTGTCGCGTTTCTTTTCCGATATTCTCGACGCACGTACCTACGTAATTTTAAAAGTGTTATTTATATTTCGACTGGAAACAGGGAGCGAGCTAAACCGATTTCAGTTGTGAAACTATTGTTCCGAGGGATAAAGTAAAAGTGACGTCACACACTTCTTGTAGCAGTGAGGCCGGAAGTCACGGCAATTAAAATGCGCTCATTCTCTGTTACACGCAGCTGCCCGCGACAAAGACTATTTTCGAACCAACAAACACGTCCGAAATAGCAAGCTCCGATTTTTGATTTCGCATTTTCTTCATACCTCCACGTTTACTTTGCCTGCTTTCAATAAATTGTTTGAATAAATCATACCTCAAGAAAATAAAAAACGCAATGTTACGGAGAAAATCACCATTTCCTTTACTTTACGTTAGACAAATAAAATTGACTGGTATTTATAGCTCAAGACGTATTCTTTTTTATTTAGAAAATGTCCCAAGTCTATCGTTATGAAAAAAGTATATTTATTTTCGTACCTAAAAGGGGGATATTTTTCGCACGTCGTAGTTCATGTAAAATAATAAAATCGGTTATAATAAAATATTTGTTTTATAGTATTTCTTATCGTAAAATATATTGTAAAATTTTATTATTGCAGAATTAAAAAAAAAATACATTAAAAAAAATATTAAGCGAGAAAGTACTTGAAAAAAAAAAAAAAAAAAATTACATTGCTTTCATTACTGTTGCTCATATCTGTAAATGGTAGGTGACGCTCAACGGTAGCCGGGGCGACCTGAACGTAATAAAATAGGTTTTTAAAAAATATTCATAACGCAGGTGTGATGCAGTTAACTTTTTGTCTGATCCCTGAAAGATTATTAAACTGACACGTTTAACGTGTAATTAACGAGCAGCCTCTTTAGAGAGAATGATTTATGAGGATCGAATTAATACGTACTCAGCTTTTTACGACGATTTGCCCTTAAAACGTGGACTTCGCGTTACACCTTTATATTAGATCGGATGGAAAAGAAAAACATTTTTTTTTCTACCGACTATACGTAAATCTTGTACTTCTTCGTTCCTGTATTGCCATATAACTTGATGCGTGCCCGTGTTACGCCCGGAAATACGGAATTAGCGCTCGCGTTCGCGATCAACAGATTTTACAATGCTCTTGCTCTCGTAAATGATTTATTTGTTTACGTATACGGGAAGATAATGTTTCGAACGTGAGAGTCAATGAAAACACACGTACAACTATCAATCTTCCGCTCTTAGTACTATACTGCGAGAGAAAAAAGAAAATCGGAGTAAATCATAAAAGCGGATGTTGTTAAATTCGAGTGTGAGCAATCTGTAATCATAAAGACGTCTTTAACAGAAAATACGGTGAAATTTCGTTTTTCTCGAAATATATTTGTTTATTCATCAATATTTATTTTGTAACTTTCAAAGTACTCCCCCTCTGATATAATAAACTTGTGCCAAAGCTTTTTCCAATTCTCGAAGAACTTCTGATACGCGCATTTTGGCGTGGCCTCGAGCTCTCCCAGCGATGCTGTCTTCATATCTCCCCAATCGTGGCAAATCTCCGTTCCTTCATGGCTCTTTTTAGTTTTGGGAATAGAAAAAACGTCGCAGGAGACCAATTGCTGAGGCATGATTACGTTGTTCTTTTTTAACAAAAACATCACGTAGAAGCAACGGCGAGTGGTCAGCTGCATTATCGTTTTCGATAGCGATAAATCGTCAACCGCACTAAAACACGTTTAACATTTATATAAGAAACAAACGAAATACACAAAATGGCTGATAATGTCAACATATGTTGGAGACACGTGTACGAACGTAAAGAAAAAAAAACCTCAAAAATCACTATTTGATCCGTACCCCAGAATTCTTTCGCTGAATTTCTCTTCTGTACGAGTCACGTCCAAATACAATTGTTTCATTGTATCAGGTTTGCTTTATAATACAATTTTTTTGAAAATGGATACTAATCGACCAAATTTTTGTGCGTTTGCAGGTCGAGCGATAAAAATGATCAACGTTCATCAATGAACTTATCATTCTCGTATTATATATAAACTTATCTATATATAAATATATATATTTTTAATTTACAGCTTTTCTATTTTAGAGCTTACCCGTGGTCATCAAAGATGTACATTGTTCGTGGAAATTCTAGCATGCTGTCGCCATATCGTTATTTATAAAAATCTTATGAATGATGTGTTGGAAATTCTGATAATTCGTTTCCTAAATGTAGAATTATCTTTAAGACAGATTGACCATCAAACGTGGTAAATCGGAGAGGAGTGTACAGGGCATCAACATTGACGATCAATTTTGTTTCGTCGCTTCCTAAAAGATCATTACTCGAAGTCGTCCAAAGGTTCTACGAGCGATAAAAGTTCTACAAAAACTAAAAAATAGCGAGTATTCCTGTTGGCAGGTACTCGACGCAATCTACACGAGGCGAATGGTCCTAATACGCTGTCTAATACGAACGAGCGCCAAGACTGAATACTTATAAGGAACCTGACTCCCGGTAGTCTCTTGATATTGCAAGCGGTCATAGTCAATATTTGCGTCTTCCTTAATAGGCCTCCGCGTCGGTCATATAAATACGCAGAGAGCCATGGAAATCGTTAAAATCCCCCTTAATACATATGTATAAAGATATTATCTGGATGCTCCAAGGCGGGCACGTTAATTGGTGGATAGAACGTTGGACTGAAGTTAGCTGCTCTAAATACACATAAGTACATGTGTATACAACCTAGCGATCAGACAAGCCGACTAATTAGCTATTAATGTAATCTTCATCCGAAAGAGGTGATTCTCGAGCCCCGTCGAATAGTTTCCTCCCTGTGCATACGTACATTGACAGACACGCAGGTTTCAGTGCTTCCGATTATTTAATCTCGTGATACGAACGAATACTCCATCGTTCGGATCATCCGGGGTTGTAAGATTTTTGTTTTTTTCTTGCTTTTCCCCTCGTGTAGCAGCAGTAGTACAACAGCGTTGATCCACGCCTTCCGACATCCGAGGATGCTTAACAATCGGGTGCATGTTTATACACGTTTATGTACTGACGTTAATGAACCAGCGGATGGAGCTTAATGATCATCGGGTTAAACGCGCCGACGAAAATACGGACATTACGTACGGGAGTTTCTCGCGAATTGTCCATGGGCAGATGGAACAGCGGATCGGAGTCAGTTGGTCGTATAACCTTTTGCAGCCGGCCGGCCACCATTTTCATTTGGACCTCCCATAAAATACGTTATCTCGCTTTGATTAATCGAATCGTTGAACATTGATGGTTTTCGAGAAATTGCGTATGATATGTACGATCGTTATGATCGATTTATCGATTGGCCCACTAGAGGAGATAAATCCAGCCGTCTCCTCCCAGCGATTCTCGAAAAACAGTTTTCAAAAATAAATGTCGCTTCCAGTTACGGATTCTTTTTGTTTATAAATCGTTTTTAATTCTCTTCTTCCAAGTGTTCCATTCCCAATACTCTTCCTGACGATTTCCCAGTTTCGAATATTTCCCCATTCATCATCATTTCTCGCACCTTCGCAATTATTATTGTTTTAATCGCGTTGCCCTTTTTGTCTCTCCTTATTTAGCGAATCAAGAGATTCGTGCAATGGCGTTTTGGAAGGCTTCGAGGATGATACATCACGGAGGTTACTGGTACGACGGTTATATGCCAAGTGCAGCAACCGTCGGCCCACCGACTTATCTGGGTCCGGCACCGTACGTAGGCATCGGGCCACCTCCCGCAGCACCGCATCTCGGATCGTTTCCGTATCCACTCAGTGCGCATATGCTCGCGACCACAGTACCCTCCAGTCCGGACAGCCCTCCCGAACGTCCCGCCACGTAGCCCTAGTAAGTAACACCCCTTTGAAACAATATTTTGTATACGTATAGTTTCCAGCATGGATAAACGATACACCCACCATTATCAACAGGATTTAACTGTAAGGATCGAAAAAAAAAAAAAAAACATTTTCTTGAGTCGATCGATGGTTGGGTCAATGATCGTTGAGAGCTAATGAATCGCTGATGGAATAGAAGCTTGCACAGCTAGAACGGAAGATACCATTTTTTTTTTTCATTTTTTTTTTTTCGTTATTAATTTTCGTCATTAACATTTTCAAAAAATGTACATTTTTTTCATCGTTACCCTAAAAATGTCATTATCCATTACCACGTTCTCTGGCACAGAGCAAATCGTTCCTGCAGTTGCCAAAATCATTATGTGTTTTTAGTCAAGTTTTTCAGGGGAAACAAGAAACTATTTTATTTAATGATTGATGGACTCGTCAATATTTTGTATTTATCAAAGTTTTGTCAAATCAATTTATAGAGGAAAATAACACATAATTGTTTTTGCACTCGATGCGCAATTCGATTTTAAGGCCATCTAGCGAAAAAATAAACAAATTTCAACAAAATGCACATAACGATTTCGGCAGACGAGAAAAAGCTGCAAAAAAATGTACGATCACGTTGTCCTATGGTTCACTGGTAACCTACCTGACAGAAATCGTGTTGTTTTAATTAAAATAGTAATTTTTTTACCCAACGTAAAAAAATCAATTCAATTATAAAAATCGCTACGTAGTATCTCAAATAAGTATTATGGGAAAATAAACAATAATCAGAAAATCAATGTTTTACAAACAAAACATCGAAAATTCAGGACCATTCGCTTTTCGTTTTCTTACTACCAGTTTATTTGACATTAACAAATGAAAAACAAATTATTCGTAACAATAACAGGAACTTTGATAAAAATTTAATAATAGATAACAAAATGAAATTGAGCCTCAAGTTATCAAGACGTAAAATCAGGAGATAAAATTAGGTTTTTTTTATTAAAAAAGTAATATGTAATCAAATAATCCTCGAATCAACAGGAATCGCTAATTTGTCACGTAATTGCACAAGCTTCAAGAAAAATGTAATTTTCACGTTAATAACGCTGTTTCATTTTAATCGCATTATTTTACGATACATACGTCATCGTTCCCGATTGAATGACTCGTCGACGATTTTTACGATCGTTTCGAGAACTCTTTGTCTGATGCTTTTGCGTCGATACGTATATACCAGAGGTGGCCTAAGCATCGGAGAATTTGTGCCCCCACCCCCCCTCCTCCCTCCGCCTCCGCTCATTCGCTGTTCGCTCCTTCCTCGGGCCGTTCTTTTCTCATTTCCTTTTCGGCTCTTAAGAACGGGCGTGGTGCGAGCTACGTTGTGATGTACAGGGTCAAAAGGACCGCGAGAATCTTACCGAGTTCCGCGCAAACGTTACTATTTCATATTTTTATGTGACTGGTTTAACGTCTTTTCGGAATCGAAAATACTCGGGTTCCATCCAATAGGCCGTGCATATATTGCCACGTGTGCGGTCACCTCTCCTACCGTTAAAATCTATTCTTTTTCCCCTCTCGCTTTTTTTTTTAACCGTGAACTTTCGATTCTTTAACGCGACCCCCTTGTCATTGAAAACGGTTAATTTCGATGCTCCGCCCCGATGACGTTACGTTGAACTCTCTAGGTCGGTTCGAGTACAAAAGATTGCTGATTTTCGATCGCCTATCGAAATATATATTACCACTATTTTTTTTCAAATCAACGTTAAGAGTGAACATTGTTTTTTTTTTAATATTGAATCTTTAATTACTGGGAAAGTAGATACTATTTTTTTCTTTGTACAGCGTATTATATAATTTTCTTGATTAAAAATGAGCTTCGCTTCAACCCCTTTGTAGAAATGCATCGACTTACCAATCCCCCATGTATGTAACTATATTTATAATTATTACGTCATACATAATCTTATAGTTGACAAACGAATTCCAGTTACCGATGAAGGTATAAACGACTTTTGACGTATTCTCGATTTGTTCAAACTTTCGGAACAAACATCAGGCATCGCATAAACAAAAGAACATAAAAATATTACAATAGTTCATGATCGACGACTTTTTTCATCCGATGGCCCAGACACCAACAAATACACTTACGCCCATTGATTGTCATAGCTCGATGGTGCGCAAGAAAATAAAACCGAGGGACTCGTAATCGGGAATACGGAGGGACATAAAACAGATTTAAAACCATAAAACGGCCTCATACCGCAACCGTAGTTCGAGTCTCAATAGAGAAATAGCACTGGAGTGAATTGAGAGATGGTACGTACATCTTGTACATAGGATATGCGCTAGTAACCAAAAAGGCGTAACCCTCTCGCTGTCTTGCTTCAGATCGTTGGGGTTACGGCTTTTTGATGAGGCAAACACGATATATGTATAGGCCACACCCGTACACCCTCAAGAACTTGGGGAAGAAGTAAAACGCCATAGAAAAAGGTTTAGGTCGTTTATCCACGCGAAACTTCATCGAGCTCCCAGTTTCTTCATACTGACTCTTTTTTTTTTGCCAGTGCTCGTAATTACCACGAGAAAGAGAAGGGGTCTGGATGACGGGGGAGGGGGGAGGGGCAGAGCTAAGAAGCGAGGTATACGCTTTATGTTAGGAGTGGGATTAAGGAAGATTATTCGAACGGTAAAGTGAACGGAAGGCACTCGCATCAGACATTTCCACGATCCTTGATGTACGACTGAGTCAAGTTTATCGTCTCCTCTATCTTCATCTCTTCCTTCCATCGTTCTCCCACTGGAAAATCGCACACTCGGCTAAAATACGCGACTGCACACTGTTACCGGGTTTCAACGCGATGGATCAGAGGACTGAGATCCGTGAAGTTATCACTCGGACTCGAATGAGATTTATCTTAAAACGTTAATCGGAAATAAATTTCCACCAGTTTCCGAGTTGTACAAAAATGAACTCGATCGAAGTTAGGTACGGTAAGTCTAGGGTAGTTGAGTATTGTTTTTCTTAATGGCTATTTAAAAAAAAAAAACTAAACAAATAACAAGGATTTTACTTACTTTTTGACTTTTTTTTTGTCGACAAAAATTTGCACGTAGCCTTTGCTCCCACGCGGGTCACGAGGCGAACTTAACGGTAACTAGTATAACCCAACCAACAGTCTCATGAATTATTTCAATGGGCCATTTTTTTCTCATGATCATCCATCCCGGAATTATCCTGATTTTGATTCCATGAACGCAGTTTGGCTCAGATCCTATAACGCGTTTGTAAGTTTTAACGTTTTTTTTTTTAACTTAATAATTGATTCACACGCTTCTACGCGGACACTTGATTCACTTGTGTCATCAAAAAACGTAAGTATTTCTTTACCTTTCTTATCATCATCTTCTCTGTCTCTCATTGTCGATGCCACCCATCTGAAATGGACGGTCAATCATTGCTGTATTGGCAATTCCAAAAAAGCTTGCGGAAGAAGTTGATTCGCTAGGATCACTAGAGTCCTCAATTACCCACCGTCCGTATTCGTCCCTTCATTGTCCTTCAGTATCCTTCAACATTTATAAACGTAGAATTCGACCCTTTTCGTCAAAGGATTGATAAGTAATCCAACGATCAATGACGACTCCTCGTTACTCGCTCATTTATCAGCGCAACGTTACGGACTCACAATCAACCATTAGAAACCGACGCAATTGCGAACAGAAGTTAACGAACGTTGGATTCCTGATAGTCATAGCGGTGCTTTTGAGGGTGGAGCTCCCACCAAAGTACCCGCCGTTTTAATGATGACGGCGTAGTAAAGAATCGAATTTACGAGATTTCGCTCGCTTGTACGCGTCTTCCATGGTGGCCGTTATAACAGACACGGCTCTTTCTTGCTCCGAGATTAGCTACGGATCGCGTACGGGATCGTCGCCAAGAAACTAAGGGATTTACAAATTCGTTGAAACTGCTTCTGGTTTTGACCCCTCTCCGTACATAACCAACGGACACTTTACCAATCTTATTTAGAAAGGTTTTTTTGCAATTCCATCGCAAGATCTTGAAACGTAACGATTATTCGTTTCGTTTATGCAAACGCAATCGATCGATTCATTTGACGTCGGCAGTACAAGGTGTAACAAGTTTTTCATACGGTTATGAAGAAATCGAGCTGCTTGAATCGCTGATGGACACGTACCCAATACGAACGTGGCGTGTGAAATAAATGTCAAATAAATACATTTTATTGGATTATGCGTGTTGCTGTATCGTCAACTGCTGTCGTTATTGCCTTATCGTCAATTCAAAATCAGATTACAGGAATGCTTAGTTTTCTAGGTTTAAGGTGTGTTTCATACGTAAAACGTCCCTTCTAAATTCATCTATGGATATGGCGAGGAACAGAATTGATACCAAATGACCCTGCTTAGGATACAATTTGGAGAAAAACAAAATAGTAAAGAAATTGGAAGGAAGAGACCGATGATTCGTGACCACTTAAGAATGATTCGAAACACACGCATACATACTTCTTACCACCGCATTTTTGTGCCACGTTTTTCGAGCCTTGTCTCATTGATAGTTTTACAATTAGATGTACGATTTCGGATATGGAGCGTATTGACACGTCCGGTTTAACGTTCGCACCATTCACCACCGACCACCCCTTATCGCGCCATGAGGAAACTAAAGTTTCAGCTAAGCGATACAGAGAAAAGGCGGAGAGTAGGAGACCCGGTTTGCAGTAAGCAGCATCAATGTAATCAGACAGGCCGCTCAGAGCGAACTTAACGATCGTCGTAAACGCGAGTTCTACGCTTTACAGCCTGCATATTTTTATCATCTTTCTTTCTCGCTGGCTCTTCGTCTCTTTTACGCTCTTCGGAACGAGAGTTCCTTTTGGTCTTCTCGCTCTCGAGACTTGCGAACTGCGCTCTTTTCTTATTCCTCCCTCCCTCTCCCCTCTCTCCGTTCTGAACATTCACGTTTCTCCTTTCATACTTGGCCTCCTCCTCCTCCTCTCCACCCTTGGACTTTGCATCTCGGGACTCTCGTCCATTTCGCCATCGCGCTGTAAACTATCCAATTTTATGTGACAGCAAGTCTGGTCAACTCGAAATCTTCCTCGAGAATTATCCGTTCTGTGCGTCTACTTCGTCGCAGAACTACCAACGGCTGCACAATCCCGATAGTTTTTCGCGACATCGCGATTATCGCGACGGATAACGTTTTTCCAATGATTTTCGTTGTATTTTTGATGGACTCTAACCCTGCTTTACGAAACAAACGAATTTTCGTTTGTTCTCCAACGGAGATTTTTGTTCGCGCCTCGTGAGAAATTATGAATCATGGAAGTCAATAAATCATTGTAAAAATGAGCGCGCACGTGCCACTTGGAATTTCGAAAGATTCAACATGTTGCTTTAAAATCAATTCTGGATTTATTATACCGAAGCCACGTTTGTCCAATTTGAAACGAAGAGGAAAGAAAATCGTGTATTTCCGGTGTCGCACGACCGAGCCAATTTATCGCAATTTGCTCTTTATAAAGCTTCGACCATTTGTAATCCCTCGATTGATGGATGTTTGATTATTACTTTCTGCTATTGGAATGGTAGGAGAATACAAAACCGTCGGTTTGTTTCGGGCCATAAATTTGGCACAACTTTGGCAGAGGAGGAATCTCTACCGTTATGAATCAAGACTTTTACTACGACAACGCTTGATGCTTTTTTTTTTAATTCGACCAACCAGCATTTATAAGCCACAGACTAAAACGTTTTCGAACGCTTTACGTTTTTCCATACATCTTATAACTACCCGTTTCGATCTATGGAACGAACGACTTTTCACATCGCCAACAATAAATCTCATATCGAAATATGTGCTTTCCAGAAATTCCAAGATTATGGGTTGAAAACGATATTTATCAAAGGCACGACGCGAAACTCTTCCGAAATTAAACTGAATGCAACGTTCATTATGTAACGTTTTATGCATTTCCTCGAATCCCTGGAGGGTTCGTGGCTCAGATGTGGATACGATCGTTCAAAACGTGGAGAACGCCCAAGTTGGCGCGTTCACAATCCTCCGGTGTACGTGCCAAATCGTAATTCCCGTAATGCTAAAATTGTTCGAAAGTTTTGGCATGCAACGCGGACGATTCATGGTCTTTCATGGATACTCTGTTCATCAAAATTATTCGTTGAATTATTTGTGTAAATAATAATAAATAATGTAAATACGGAAGTGAGATACCGTTGTAAGGTACCTGACCCATGTAAGGCCCAGTGCCTAATAAAGCCCACGTTTTAAATATCCAAAACTAAAAAGTCAAACGGATCGAAGGCAGCGAAGGCGTGCGATATCGCGCTTAGGCGTTTCTTTAATTTCGACGTACAACAAACTTTCGAAAAGAAAAAATATTTTCAATGTTACTTAGTGAATCTTTATTCTAATTATGTGCAGTGGTTTGTCAGCACTATGCGGTGTTGTTGGCAAAATTTATGTTTAAAATTGAAGATTATATATATTTGTTATTTTATTTTTTTTTACGAAGTTACAACTGTGGCCTTATTAGGAACAGTCGTCTGAATAAGGCGCAAAAGACTCTTTTTTTAAATAAAGCTTACAGTCAATAGTGAACATTGTTTTCTGAACCAAAATTATTATTAATACGTTGATTATTGAGTAAATGGTTAAATTAGGATTTTTTATATTATTTCAACATTCATAGTTTTTTTAGCACTTGAAAAACAAATAAGGAGGGGGCCTTACACGGATCAGGTATCTTATAAATTAAAACTAGGCTCCTCTCCTCCCACGAGTTTCATAAAAGTTCTGGTCTTTGAAATGTCACGATAATTGTTCGCGATGTTTAAAGACCAGAACTTTTCCCGAGCTCGTATGGGGGATCTCTAGTTATAATATAAAAGCTTTAAACGAGCCAGGACAGAAATCTTTAAGTTAATATGGTAGAGCTATAATTGAAAAAATAATATTTATCAAACGCTACTAGTTTTACTTGTCAGTGTTTACGTTGGATTTGTAAGACTGCCTTTGACACTTCGTACAAGCCAATTGACAATTTTTACGAACAACGATCTCTATGAACTTTAAAATCTTTGGATTATCAATTTTCTGTCTGAAAATTGATATGAACGTAAGGTAACGAACAGTAACTGTGAGAGAGATGACCTTATTCGCGTCTCCCGTATTGATGATTCCAGAAAATCAGATTCTAGAACCCTTCATACTTTTCAGCGTCAACGATGTTCAAAAGTTAATAATGAAATTTTGACCGATATCGTTTCGTCCCGAAATGAGACGAAAATTGACATTAATCGCGCAACCTTACCCCACTGAACAATATCGACGATTTTTAAACGAGATTTAATATTTTAAGACAATTTCAACTCCAGGTTTCCAAGGACGCACGTGTCTCAAAAACAGTTCGGCTGAAGTTGAAAAACGCTACGAAGCTTTCAATCGTCAAAACTTTATCCCGCTTTTTCATGGCGTTCTATCCGACCAGTGGAATTTCTTCTTCCTGCATCGCGCAGATTATTCTTCTTCGTTCACAAAACGCGAACGTTCGATCTTTCCCGACTCATTTATTTCTCTGACGTTCTTCTTCTTATTATTATTCGTCCGCTTCTTGGTCTATGTTTTATTTGCCCCGACTGTACACAAACTATATAAACCTTTATGGAGAATTGTATATATAGGAGCGTTAAGCGGTGTAACGCAGAGGCCTCTCTTTCTGGCGTATATCGTCGGTCGTCTCGCCGTGGTAATGCCGCGAAGAGGTTTTTAGTACTTTCTAACCACAGTCGCGGGCTACAATTAAACCCCCATAAACTTCGTCGTAACTTTTTAAAAAAGCAACCGACTCCCGCGAGAAAGACGCCTTTCTCTCTTTTGCTCGTGAGATTATCGCGACTGTACTTTGAGACATGTATTTCCTGCCCCACGCCCCCCCCCCTCCTCTCTCTCTCTCTCTCTTTCTCTCTTGTTCTCTCTTGTTCTCCTCTTCTTCTCCCCTTTTCTCTCCTCCTCTACTTTCCGTTTTCGTCTCTAGGTGCTGCATGCACGTGTTTGTATACGTACGCGGGGACTTCGCCTCTGAACAAAAAACCCGGCCATATTGCATCTTTAATGAAGCCCAGGAAACTCGAGCGTGCATCAGCTCCGTGGCTTCCGGCGGGACCCTCCCACTTTCTGCCATTCGTTGAGAAATAAGGGAACTCTACACGTATACGGCTTTTTAAATGGGATTTCTCGAAAATTCGGGTTTGATGTTTCAGCCCACGAGGATGTTTAACCGCGGCATCAATTTTCTCCAAATACGATCGAATTTTTGTATTTTATTATTCGACGTTGGAGGGATCCCGCGGTTTCTCGAAAGATACTATTAGTTCGAACGTTTTTTTTTTTTTTTGTTGGTCTTTCCTAATCATTTTTGTGACTTTCCTTTAAGCACTATTTTTCTTTTGACGAGTTGATGCGAACACACTGCGATTTACGATTTTTTTGAATGAAAACCCGTCAACAAAAAAGAAATACTTCGTATACGTGTTATCGCGCGTTTGTAAGAAGATATATCAATTACGATGTTCGGAACGTTTAAATTCAATGGGGAATTGTTCGTTTTGCATTTCTCTACTTTTCTTTCATAAGCTGCGAAAATCACAATTCCATTTTTAAATTGTCTTGTATGATCCTCTACGACTTGAATCTGTTAATCACGATTTTGTATGACGACAGATATGAAAAAAAAACATCGGTATGCGATAATCGATGGTGTCAGAGCACAATGCAAATATCAAAACGAAGACCGATCGAATCATCAATAAAGTACCTAAAATATGAACAATTCGTTGAACCCAAACTTATCGTCCTATTAAATCACTATCCAAGAATTTATTGTATTTTTTAAACCTGTCAGATTCCAAATTTGTTTGTCCCGTCAAATAATCAATTTTGCAATTTGGCAATTTCTGCAATATTCCAGTTAATTCGTAAAGAAATTACCTAATGGAGAAATAATTTCGAAAGCTCCTTTCCATTCGCGATCGCGTACAATCGACTCGTTGGTCGGCTACGGGGATTGATGATGACGTAACGACGTCAAAAAAAAAAAAAAACCGATTGAACGATCACCCAATGAAAAGTGTCGAAAAAATAATCGAGACAGTCGTCAATCAAACTCGATCGCTAAATTTGTAATTTGCTCATCAGAACAGTAATTGGCGAATGTGAAACGCGGTCGTCGCGCGTTCTTTCAACGCCGTATACAAAATAAATATCAGCTGACATTGGGTTCGGTCCAACTGTCGATATTTAACAGAAGCGATATTTATTATTATATTTCTGTATTTATATCGATTTACAGCGATATTTCACTATCCCTTTCCATTCGGACATAGTTGATTAATTCAACTCTCAACCCGTTAACGTGGTTCGTTTTTGCCTGGCCCAGAATTTCATTCCGAAATTTCTCGAATGTATAAAAATTTAATTATAATTAAATAATTCCTATGTTATTTTATTATTACTTCATTAATCATTTTACTCATTTTATAATTATTTCCTACATGAAAATAATATTGTTTTCTGTAAAGACCAACGTTTTTCATTTAAGAAACTGCACCTAAAAAATACTTTCTCATTATTCTTACCTACGCTACATTCTTCTGAAAAAAAAAAACCTTTTTCGCGATCCGCTCGATATTCGATGAAAAAAAAATACTAAAAAAAAAGAAAAATAAGCAAACAGCTACTTCCCTTGAAAAGTATATTCCAAAGATAAACCAACAATTTTAATATTTTTTCATGAATAATCGTGGGTGAAGTCGGGTGTCGCCAAAACGACCCAGGTTCACGACATTGAGGTGCCTGGAATACCATCACGGGATTGAGGGTTAATGTAATTCATACATAAAATTCTCAACCGAATTATCGAAAAGTGACATGACCTATCCCGTAAGAGAATTCATTGTCTTAAAATGCGGTAAAAATGACAGGACCAAGCTTACAAGAACGGGGATAAGAACGATCGAGAAATATAAGAAGATGAGGAGCGCGGAGAAGAATCAAGGGGGTGAACATGCAACCTGGTACCGGTGTCCGGCACTCGACTCCCTCCTTCCCACTCTGTTTTTTCTCTCCTCCGTTTGATACTCCGAGTTTCGCAGGTACGTGAACGTAGAAGGGAAGAGAGGGGGGGGGGGTGCACACGCACACGGGAAGTTCGGCGTGCGCGCATGGACCGACGTTTACGGCTCGGTGCGGTCGACCTAGAGCCAATAAAACTCGAGAAGAAATACAAGCAAACTCCTCATCGACAGTTAAAGTCATACGCGCGAAAATACAACCCGGGCTTCTATGAAATACGACGTGGCTCTTGACTCTTGGGGTATAACGCGTCCCACCAACGGGAAATACAACGACGATGCACAGCCTGAACGCCCCGCGTCTCGTTAATGAAAAGGAGACGGGGTACGTATATATATTTTCTCCTTCATATTCTCGTGTAGCCGCTTTAATAATCGCTCTTTGTGATTCCAACCGCTGGCACGACTTCTGATCTTCCTCCTCCTGCTCCTTCCTTCATCGTTACACCCTCCCTTCTTTAATTACGGATCAGGGTTCGTCGAGGAGGTGCCTCCGAAGGATATCGTCTGATTAACCTCCCACCGATGAGTGCGAGGTTCCTAGGATACGTTGCAATCCCGAATCCGTCATTTTTCATCGCTATCTCGTATGAACGAAATCTTTCAACGGTTGCGTCGTATAGGAAAAAAAAAAGAACAGAAAAAATTGATCGATCAACCGCAAATCGGTCTTATCTTCCGATTCCAGTGATGGCCGATACCGCTCGTAGTATATTCGCGCTGATTTTACGATCATCCTACTTTTTCCTCCAACCCTGCAATGACGTACCAAGCGAAAACTCGCGAGGCACTTACTCCGCGAACGATAAACCGTATAAACCCCCGCCAACAACCCTCCTCGGTCCCAGTTGTCCTCTCCCGGTTATAACAGCTCGCCGGGAAGCCGCGGTTTCCATTTCGCCAATGTGCACTTCCTTCGCGTTCTCGATATACGTATTCTCACGCGTGCAATCGTGTGTACGTGTGTGCGTGTGTTTGCGTCTATGTGTATGGACACGGGTGTATCTGGGAAATAAAGTTATAGCTTTGTATCTTCTCTATCCTTCACTCGGACCTTCTCCACAGTACGTTTCCGTTTACGACTCTTCGAGAGCCCACGTATAAACACGAAGACTTCGTACTTGCCGAGAATTCACGATTCTCTCATCGAGCTTTCACCCCGGGACTCTGTCGCGAGGAAAATTCTGCGGCGCAACGTTTTCCATTTCATTTATTTTCTACCTCTTTTCAGCACCTCTCCACTAACGCGCGCGAACATCCACGGCTGGATTACCCCCGTAACTACGACGTTCCGGCTACTGATGGGAGTTCGAAGGGTTGTCGAGCCGAAGAGCTTCCGAGGAATATTCAGTTCGAAGCATATTTTTTTCGTTTTTTTCTTGTTTTTATTTTCCCTGCATTATAAACATTACTGAATGATCGAAGTATTCGAGATTGGAACACCTTTCGAGTCCGTGCAGAAACGGTGAAAACGAGGCAATGTTTTATCGTATGTTCCTGACGATCAATGTAACCATGGATATTGCAATTGGAAGAAAATCATTAAACTACAAATCTAGATATACCCCCGGTGGCCAAAAAAAAACTTCTCGTTTGATTGCTCTTTGCCAATTTTTTATTTTATTTTTTTGTTATAACCTTCTTCGCATAGAAACAAAAGTCTAGGAAAATCTATCGCGCCGCAAACCTAAAACCTGTCGTATACGACTGCCACGTAAAGGAAAAGCGACGTACAGATTTTTTCCCCATTGAATAAATAATGGCTACGGCGCTGAAGTACCGAGTCGCACCGCGATCGATTCTCTCTTACATTCTGCGATAATCCCTCGTATGTGTTTCTATTGCTTGGTGTATATATATCGCATCACCAGTCTCGCGGACTTCATGGAATCGCGAACGATTTCGCTCCCCGCAAGCTACGTAACATCAACCGCAATTTCAGTTCTCTTTCTTTGTATACGTACGCATGGCATTTGCCGTACAGGTTCGCACGGTATACGGGGGCGTGGATCGAAACGAATGTACTCGTTGGCATTATCATCGACGCATTGAGGGAAACCGACCAACACACCTGCATGTCTCATGAATAGACAAGTGGGAGCGACGTACCTTGTTGTCGATTCGGTTCATTTATACTACCTGAAATCAAGACTGCTGGAAAATCGAGAAATGCATGCAAACTACCACTTCGCTTCATCATTGGGATGACTTCGGCCTGATCGGATGGATAAGTCGTTGGAAATCGTATTCCCAATTATTATTATGTTTTTTTTTTTTTAATTTTATTTCGAAATAACTGCGATTGGTATTAAACTGGAGTCTTTTAGATTCGATGATCGTTGCGGGAAATAGATACCCAGGTAGGGTTATCGGTAGTGGCCAATGATTGGCCGAATCCCGACGCCAAGCTTGCAAATATTGGCACTCGATCTTGGCTCAAGCATCGAATGAATCTTGGGTGATAAGTATGATTCGATATTGAAAATTTTAGGAAGCTTGGAGACAAATAATGATAATAAAAAAATTAGTTTGTTTTTAAAAAATGTATTATATTCATTTTGAAAAAGTATTATTTTTTAACAAATTGATTCTTGTTACTTAACCACGCTACAGAGAAAAAAAAACTTTCGTTTGACATTGAAATCTATAACCGCGCGTAGGAAGTTTTCCTGAAACGAGCGAATTACGGTTCGAAACTCATTTTCCTTAAAGTATGGCTGTACATTTCACGAATCAATATCAACGTTGATGGCGCCTTGTAGGGGTCCTGCTACGTTGCCGCGAGCTTCGCGCAATGAATTTTTCAAACGTAAGTAACGCGCGAAATTTCACGCACGGCTTTGAAACTGCCAACTTTCATGAATCTGTAAAGCCAGAAATTGGTTTTATTACCTATAATGATCATCGATGGTACGTACAAAAGTTTGTTCGAGACCCGACCGATTCCTATTTCGCTTACCATGGAGCTCATATTTAAGGCCCATATTTGAAATCTTGGAAGTTTGATGGTTCCCTGATATGGGTAGCATTCGAAAAAGAATTAATCGAATAAATTGATTAAACGCAAAAAGAAAGGTTCATTGTACGCCTATTCTGTCTACCTTGTAATTTTACTACACGCTTTGAGAAAACGGTCATTTCTCTATTACGACGTTTCCCCCCCCCCCCTTCGATCGTGTAGCTGACGTGATCTAGGTAAATGCCACTTACGAGGGCATTGAAAGCTTGTCGATATTTCGTTTCGAAGAGTACGTAAGCGTGCTATTATCTGATAAATAAATTAAAAATAAAAAGCACGGATACGCGGTTTCTGACCCTCGTCGGCCAGCCAAAGGGTTTCCCCCTTGATAGAAAATTTTCGTTACCGTTTCAACGTGTGCGGTCAAACTACCGCCCTGTGGTTGGGTACAAACTAAGGTGAAAAAAAAATCATAGGCTTAGGGGACTCTCTACTTTACTGTGGGTCCCTTTCATTCTCCCTTTTTTGGAAACCCGAATTTTGATTGACCGGAACGCTCAAAATTCCGAATTTTAATATTGCGAAATTACAAATCTCGCAAAGCTCGTGCCATCAAAAAAGGTTTACGAAATTTGTAGTTTTGGAATATTAAAATTCGGAATTTTGAGCCTTCTGGTCAATCCAAGTTCGGGTTTTCTATCCCCCTATCCCTTTTTTCGCCCTCTTTCATATTGTTTTTCACCTACGTTCGAGGACGGTGCGCAATTTCTTTCGAAGTTGACAGGACAGTGTCACTTAGGTCGTATGATCGTGAATTGGGACTTGAGAGAATAATTAGGGACTGAAAAGTACCATTGCGTTGATACATAGTTACGCGTTTAATTAATCAATTATTCGATAATCGGATAATCCTGATGCGAGTCGAAGTGTGATTAGCTACTTATTGAAAAGTCTTCATTTCGGGGTCATATTGGAACTTCAATAACAGAGATTACCAGAGATACGTGATCACAAGGTTCACGTCGCTATTATGGTATCAGCCAATTATCGATTGGCATCCAGGTGTCGTCAAACGTACAAATAAAATATTTTGGAAAAATTCTCCAGTTCTGAAAGCAATGAAACATCATTTTCTACGGTGTCTGATCAGAGCCAAAGGAAATTTACCGTTGTCTGTGTAAATCATACGAAGCTCGACGACGTTTACGAACCCGGCAGCAATATCCGACTCGACGCCAATCGCGTCTCTTCAAACGACGCGCTTCGCATTTTTAATTTCATTTTTGTTGTTGTTTTGTTTAAATTATTCCCTTTATTTCTATCGCCAATTCTGAGTTATAAGTGCGATGAAGGGAGTTAACGATAAACGAAGCAGTGAGAAATAAAAAAGATCGAAAGACAGAGAGGGGATGGAAGAAGCTGGGGAGTCGCTGATGAATCCGCGGACCACTGGAACGAATGAAGAGTGTGATATACGTATAGTAAACTTCAGCAAACCTCACTCTCTTATTTTTATTCTTTTTTCGTCTTTGCCCTCACCCTCCCTATCGGCGCTCTTCCTACGTAACTTCATAACCAAAAATTGCCGCGAGAAAGAGGCAAAGTGAAAGGAACATGAGAAACGAAGAGCTCGTCGTACCGGACAAACTCTGCTGTAAATCATATTTTTATGAGGCATCCCATACTCGGATCCTGTACTGACACGTTGTCTGATGATTGGACATAGGGCCAACTAACCGAAAGGGGGGAAAAAAAAACGCGAGGAATAGCCACTTTGAAAGATTGGTACATGAACTGTGAACCTGGGATGCGTGTGTCTCTCTCGAGTCTTCGTAAGACGTTAATCCAAAGCTCTTTACGACTTTGTGAATACCGGTCACCACTGACCACCGGGATTGAAAGATCGAGAGACAAATCTAACCACTTAAATCCCTGTATCTGTACTTTCATCGAAAATCATCTGCCAAACCAATTTGAAAGAATAAAAAACGGGTGCAAGTCTAAAAATTCATTTATCAATATTCAGAAAGACGGAAATTAAAAATTAAATGCTTAACGAACGTTCCAATATAAATCGATCAATCTTATGATAGTCCATAAAATAATCGATGAAAATAAAAATTCAACGAAATAATGAGAGATATAACGTTGATTTGCCGGTATCGAGACACCGGAAAAATCGACACGTCGAATCAACGAATTGAAAATATTACGATTCGGAATTGCGAATTCGTTGAAGCGAAGGCCCAATCGTCGAATTAAAATAGCGATGGGGAATAATTGCGAAAAATCAAAGTGGCGAAAAATTGTGATGATACGCTTAGAAATAAAGTTTGAAGGTTACCCTGATGATCCATCAGGGCCTGATCATCTATCCTCCGTTTGACTTGATCGCGGTATCCACTTTTTTTAAAAATTGCTCGAACACTCGACTCCCAAAAGACTCACATTGAAATCACGAGAACAGCCGTTGCACCATTGAACATTTTATTATTTTTATTCTTACGAACGAACGTTCAGATGTACCGTGAGAAAACGGCAATATCATGGCCACCTATATAGAGAAACCTTAGATGAATCTGCACAAAGCGGTGCTCGTGTGATGTTTCGTCCTCGTCTTCAGAGACACAGGGAGCTCGACATCCTCGTAAAAAGCGTCATGCGAACGGTTAGAGGATCGTGAAAGAAAGCGAGGTATCGTAAAAATGAGGAAGAGGAGGAGCACAACCACAAAACTCTCGGAGCAGCCCTGGCGACCAGGGGAGTTTCACGTGCATATCTCGGCAGACTAGAAAACGGTGACGATTATTGTTATTCTCATAAGATTCGGGCTGGTGTGAACGATTAGCTTGAATTAATTTATCGTCACTCACCTGTCTCGCGCATTGCAATGACGATGATCTCGCATATATTTCGTTATTAGTAAATTAAATAATCTCGGGGCAAGTCAAATAAAGGATTTGATCAAACTCCTCAATTATTTAAAAAAAAAAAAAAGCTTAATTCGGGTACGAGGGAATTCTCCTGACGCGAATTTCCATCGAAATTTTCGTAGTATTTTGAAACATTGAAAATATGAAAATTAGAGTAGCATTAAAAAAAAGTATATTTTTCATAGCAAATGTATGTCAAAAACGGAACGATATTCTAGGATAAAACGAATACCGTCAAAATTATTGTAAATTCTATTGCAGATGTTCCATTACGAAATTCGTCGATTGATTTTTTTTTTTTTAATTTTTCAATGGAACCCGATAATTTGGGAAAATTAAATTTAAATAATCACCGCACGAAGTAATTTATTCGAGTAGATGCACTTAGTCTTTCTTTCATCTTGGTAAAAAATTTCAAAATAATCATTGTCCCAGCGATTGTTATACTTGACAGTTCTCAGTCTCGTACGAGTATCCGCCAATCAGTTATTTCACTATCTCAACGACGTTTAGTTGGATAATACGGGATGGTACAATTACAGTCTCTATCGGGACTGATTTTTTCCTCGGTCCAGTCTCAAGACGGATATTTTCCTTTTCGATGGTATATCGACGTCAGAATTGCACCGATAACGTTCGAGACGGCTCTAAACGTTCGAGACAACTCGTTGAACAATCGCTTCACTCGCTTTATCATCGCTCGTAATTCTCAAATTTTTACAATCTTTTCTCCGATCAGGCAGGGTGAAATTGGCGTATACCGGCACTCGAAGATATACGCGAATATTTTATTTATCGTTGAATTTTTCAACAACACACCAGAGTAGATATCAATTTTTAATGCATGTATACAATAATCGTAAAATTATTAAAACCCGACAAATCGTTGAAGAATCAAATTTGGCAGTTTATTCAGTATTGAATATTTCTAAAACTGTCAAAACGACAATTATTCCTCTTCAGGTTATTACACTCGACGACTAATGACATTTACGTTTTCATCGTTACAACGCAATGCTGTTTAAAAAAATGTATTTTTTATTATTATCACAAACCTTATTTTTATTTTTTCTTCAATTTATTGTCGATACTCTCCAATAGAAATACGTAAAAGTATCACAGCGATAACCGCGGTAAAATTCGACGAAAGAATGAAAACGATTCGCAGGAATGAATTTTCGTTGGTTTCAAACGAAGCTTAAACGCCATCCGTCTATTCCACGTTAGTCGAAACGTTATACACGTGTCGAAATTGTACCACTGTCACATTCGACGATTTTTCGTTTCACACTCGATTTTACATCCGGCTGCAAGAAATCTTACGAATACCTCTTGTCTCTTTGGGTTTCTCAAAATGTCTGAACAACTGCCAAGGTACGAAATTAACGTCGTTCCGATTCCTTTATCCCTCGGGTGATCCATGAAAGATTACGTTTCTTACAATGATGCGTCTCTCTGCTGAGGTTATCAGTGGATGGTAATAACGGCGCTGAAAGGGTAAGGGGTGCCAGGACAAAGACAACTGAGCGAGCAGCGAGAGGGAGACTCAAAGGACGTCCTTCCCTCCTCCGGTCTTGTCTGGCGTAGCTGGTCCGCTGGTTGCGCTGCACATATGAAAACTAAGTCCCCGGGTTTCATTTGACTGACTTTACGAGGTGGACATAAAATGGATTTTACTGTCGGCTAGTTCGCCAGTTCTCGAGTTGGTAACATTGCTTTGGCGAGCATAATATATATTCCCCGTTGCCATCTCGTTTCGAGCGACGAAGGAAACCTGGGCATATCCACATTCTCCGTGTCCACGTTCACCCTTATACATACGTATCCGCGTTATTCTTCTCATCTACCCGTCTGGCTGGCACCGCTCTCGTTCCTCATCGTCTTGTATACGATCTTGAGCCCCGAACGCGACCAAACTTTCTGCCTTTCGCACTTAATGCTAAACTCGGGCGTAATATAAAAAGTGTCACGGCTATCTCGGTACACACACCGGCTCTTTATTGTTCTTTCGAGCCTCAGTCAATTTTCCATTACTCGCCATCTTTTTCGAGAGGAGACGTCTAGTTTCTCAGATGAGGAAGAGATCCCGCGATAACAGCCGCTTCCATTCGTCTTAAGAGCCATCTTCGTTTCGCTTTATTACTGTAGAACGATTTACCATTTTTTGTCCTTTTTTACAGAAAAGTACACGTACGGTTTCGTTCCACCAATGTTGGATCATTTTTGAAGAATTATTATGTTTTTTTTTTTTTTCTCTACTTCGTTTAGCGAAACTGGATCAAGAAATTGACTTGCAGAAATAAAAAATTAATCCAGCTTGATCGAATGGTAGATAAGACAAAAGAACTTGTCGAAATTTAACACGTCCATAAAAATGTTATACATCCAAAAGCTGAAGACTCTATCCAAAAAACACGTTTGATGACGTTTCTCGTTGTTGCGTTCTCATGTTTCAGATCCATTTAGGGACCGGTTCTACGCGATCGCGAACGTGCGGCGAAATAACGATTCCAAAGAAGTCAATTGCCCGCTGGTGACTCACAACTGAAGGGAAGTTTGGCGAGTACCGCGATTTTGTAGGAAATCCCTTCGAGGACTCGAAGGATTCCGGAGGAGGATCAAATATGCGCCACCTGTGTCCATGAATGATACCTTCGCGCGTTCGGATTCCAACAATCGTATTCGCTTTCGAGAACGTTTTCGTACACGGAGGAACCGAATCGACCGGAAGTTCGAGCGCGTTGCCCATGCGATCTCAAACGAACGAACAAGTGTCGCCGGAACATTGCCCGATTTACCCTTCGAGATACGATTTTTGCACTTCGCGAGTGTACTCGACACACTTTCTCCAAAAAGCCTCGTACTTTATTCGTCGTCTCAAACATTTTCGGTGATCATTTTACGTTGTTACGTTTCGTTTTGTCTTTTTATTATTATTATTATTTTCTTTTTCATCGTTTTTTCTTTACTATATCGAAAAGTTCGAGGAAGGGGCCACGTGGTGGAATCTCGCGTACCGCGTAATCTTTCTTTTCAACGTTTTTTCTGCGCTCCAATTGTTTTCGAATCGATAAAAAAAAAAAAAAAACATGCGTTAGACCCGCTGATAGGAAGGGACTCTTGAGAAATGAACGCGGTGTCATGTCCGTCTGTCAAACTACAATGACTCTCCCGGAACATCGTATCTCACTTTCGCCTAATCAGGGGTCTTGTCACGCACACTCACGCGCCACGGGAGTCGGCATAAGTGATCTAAACTACTTTTGTGCCGCTTGTTTTTAAATTCTGCCTTTTTGTAATTTATTGTGATATTAGGGACGAAAGTAGGGCTCAAGGGTGCTCACGTGGTAAACATCGCGAGTTGAGCTCTCGTACGCACACATCCATATATATATATATATATATATATATATATATATATATATATATATATAGACATACAGAGCGTTTGGCAAAACTGTTGGGTACATTTCCTGCCAGAAATAACGACCACAGGCAAAAAATGGCATTCTAGATTATACATACCTTTATATTTACAAAGTAAACGATATTTGGTTGGTTTTTGTTTTTTTGCTCTATTTACGAATACGATGATTTCATTGCCGACGAGAAATTCTTCATCCCAACGATTTTCCCCGAGCCTGAGTATGTATATATATATATATATATGATTTTCCCCGAGCCTGTGTATGTATGTATATGTATATTGGAAATTCCATTTACGAAAGATATATGATAATTTTTTATTTGTCGAGCTGAAAACGCGAAAAAGAAATTCACGGGTTTGCTCACTTTTGATCCTTAGATCGGTCAAATCGTCTTTGCTGATACGTTTATATTCGAATCTTCGAATTTTTTCTTCGCATTATTATTTTTAGCATTATTTTTCGACTGTTCGCAACTCGGCTCGTACTCTTTATCCTGGGGACCCGTGCTTCGGATAATAATTTACTTTTTATTTATTCGGTAAATCTTTATTTCGATCTTTCGATATATCGGTGATCGAATCAGTAGTAAACGTCACGAGCACATTGGGCATTGGGAAAGGGGGGTTGTTTTTCGTCAGATCGAGTGTTCGAAAAAAATTGAAATACTTCGATAAAATTCGAGTGAGGAAAACACCCAACGAATAAAAGTAACATCCGTCTTTTTGAAAAATTTGTTGATTAATAAATCGCTAAGTCGTTCGATGTTTGTAAGTGTGTACTGACACGCATATATTTTTCTATGAAAGAAAATTTTCATTGTTGTCAAATGTGGTCCAGTCGTGTTTTTTCGTTCCTTTTTCTTCAGCTTTTAACACTTTTGACGAGCCGTCGATACTCCGGAGTTTGCGAAATGTGCGAGATGCCACAAGCCGAAAGAACGGTGACTTTTATTTCGGTAGCTTTTTGTTTCCGGGTAAATAATACGTTCCCTCCGAAAATACCGAAATCAGCCGCCGATAATTATTCTCTCAAAAACCCAAAAAGACCCAATATCGTAACACTGATGGATCGGACATAAAAAAAAAAATTACCGTCTAAATTAACAAAAAGCTGTAAAATGCAAAGCACCAAAGTGCTCAACGTGAAAGAATAATCAGCGAAATTTATTTTTCCTCCAATGAATTTTGTTTATTTTTATTTTTTTGCCTTTTTTTCCTATATACGAATCGTTCCCATCCCAAAGATTTGGGCTATCAGCAACGATGCCGTAACGATGTTTCGTGCGATGTTCATCGAGTATTTCTTCGATATTGAAAAAAAAAAAAAAGAAAAATGTTCACTCGCTTTTTCTGCTAGCTAACTGATTCGATGAAATAGCTGACTGATACTGAAATCCCGGACATACGAGAAACAGTGTCACTATAAAACTCCCTAGCGCTTCTTTTTTCTAACTTGAGCCGATCCAACCTTCAGTTGAAACTTCAGTTCAACAGTGCACGATTTACGGCTAATGTTGCTTCTAAAAATCGCGATTAGCGAAACGAAGGATCGATCGATACGAAACGAACGATGGAAAAGAACACGATACGGGGAAACAACAAATGTGATCGATCGACCCCAATGAAGAAACGGAACCGAGTTCTCGGACTCGATCCGTACGTGGCGATAACTAAAAAAGCGAAGAGCTCAAAAAAGACCCTCGTCGTCCGTAAAAACTAAACCGCAAAAACAATACGAACTGTTTATCGTAGTCCCCTATAGACTTTCGTCGTCCGACTAGTCACCTTAGATTGGAAAAAAAGAAAGATGGTCGATAGTTCCCCGCGGTCATACGAAAAATTCTAGGGATTCTGTTGAAGTGTTTTTTTTTTATTCTGTTGTGTTTCTTAATACCCAACAGGCTTCACCGGTGGGACCGATGAAATAATCGTGACGGAGATAATTATTTATAAGAAAAAGAACCGAAGAAGCGTCGGGTATTCATCTTCGTGATTCAGACGGCAAATAACTTTACAATTTTACAAACGCACACAGACACACACACACACACATACTCACACATGCGCACTCGTACACACGTGGATGTGTGCGCGAGTAAACTAAACTATTTACCCCACTTTATCAATCTTACCTTGTATTAATGTAAAAAAAAAAAGAAATCAAACTTGACCGTCGTAATATTGGGCAATATGTTATCGCAAGTGTGGCAGCCTTGTAAAACTCTGAACAAGAAGTTACAACGTAGGGCGAGTGTACAGTGAAACGAGAAACGGAGTGCTGGTGAATGAAACGTTAAGGAATCTCCAAGGTCGATTTGTCCCCGTTTACACCAGGGTACAAAGGGATTCGTGTTGTTGTATTCCTACTCGACAAATCGCACGACTCGTTAATTGTGGATTCAGTGTACTTGGCCCGTTCTAATTTTTAAATTATAATATAAGAATAAAAATGAAACGCAAGAATTATTTCGCATCGCTGATTATTCCCTTCCCTTATCAAAATGTACCCGTCGGATATCGGATACTTTTCTTCTTTGATAGAATCAAAGAAAAGTAAACAGTTGCTTAAAATTTAACATTCTTGGATTTTATGATTTATGTGCTCATAATTATTTTACACATTAAATGTGTATATTTTTATTTATATTATATCTTGTATAATATATGACAGAAATCAGTTTTCAAAAAACCTACAGCCAGATTTCCGGTATACTGGCCCATGGTTCACTTTTATTTTATACGATATCAGGCTATTTTTTAAATAATTTAAAACAAAAGGTTTTATTGTTTTCGTTTCGATAATATCGAACAATCGGTCGTTATCATTTACTCGTTAATTGCGTAGGAACATTCCGGCCAACATTACGTTTGGTATTTTTACGAATACTATATATTTATGTATTTATTTATTGAGTAACTTATATGATTTAACTTCAATCTGCAATTCTTCTACTAAGTATTATTCTTCGATTTAAGGGAATGACGAACGCGCTGGAAACTTTCGACGCAGCACCTCGTTACGTCGGTAATGACAATGTTGGCGTTTTGCGCTGCGAGTAACTACCGACGGATGGCGCGCTCCGCACGCGAATTCGGCCGCGATGTCTCGACTTTTCGGGCGAAGAATCGTGACAGGACAATTGCCAAGCGCTGAGCAGGCCGCGTCTGTGTTTATGTACGTGTGGTTTCGTTACGAGCGCAGCGTGGAGAAAAGACGCGCGTAGTTTCGTCCCAACGAAAACACACACGGATATGTACGCGCGTCAACCGATACTCACATACATATAAGTAGTATATACTTTTCGGGAAAGCTATACGAGCTCAGCCCTACGACCTTTTGAAATTTCGTCATTTTTGAGATTCCGGAAAAGTGGCCGGGGTAGTCGAACATTTTTTTTTCTGTTTTAAAAGGGTTTATTCAATCGACAATTTTCAGGTAATTACGAATGTCAACGAATTTTCCTCGGAAGCACTGCACACAGCAAAAAAATCGTGATTTTACATGTTTTTTACTATTTTTTTATGGAAATTTTGGGTTTTCGGGAAAATAAATGGTATATTCGTGTTCAGGGGATAAAGTTACATCGAAATAGACCAATAAAAAAAATATTAAAAATTAAAAAATTTTTTTTACTTTTGGGGGAAAAAAGTTTTTTCACTAAATCATGGATAACTTCTTTTCCTTAGGGATTTGGAACTCCACTTTGTACTCAATATTTTCGTTATGATTTTCCCTTCAAAATGCTTTTTTGATCATTGGAATCCGATGATTTTTCGATTTTTTGCAGAATTTCAAAGTTGGACCATCGATTTTTGCAAATTTTTCCATACATACCCCTTTGCCTCTTTTTTTGCGAT
>JAPYZI010000663.1:0-88541 GCA_030523105.1 Ophioninae sp. A BG-2022a
ATTTCAAAGTTGGACCATCGATTTTTGCAAATTTTTCCATACATACCCCTTTGCGTTTTTTTTAGCGATTTTTCAAGTGGACTTTCCGGGGAAACTAAACGAGATATCAATATAAATCCAACGCCATTATTTAAGTTAGGCAAAAACCTTTTCCAAACTCTCCAAATGAAAGTCGATAGCATATAAAACACTCAACTCACGACCTTTTGAAATTTCGCAATTTTCAAGATTCTGGGAAAGTGGCCGGAGGAAGGCGAAAATTTTTTTTTGTCGATTTTAAACTCTCAAAAGGGTCTATTTAACCAGAAATTTTCCGCTGATTACGAATATGCCCGAGTTTTTGCCGAAAGTGGAAAATTAGACTCGGAAAATGAGAAAAACCCATTTTAGAATACTTTTTGGACATTTTTCCCTGCTGCAGATTACGGTAGCTATCGTAGTGACGGAGGTTACGAATTAGCGCAGTGAACAAGTAACAAGTGCCAAGTCAATAAGTATATTGATTTTTCAGAAGGATGCAAGCGCGAGCCGCTGCGCCGCCAGCGAGAAAATCGTTGAACTGAATTTTCTTGATGGTCGATAAGATTTTGAGCTCTGGTGGTAAATTGTGTGAAAATTTTCAAAAACCAATTTCTCCGCTATTTCTTCATAAAAATAGATGAAACAAACCTCAAAACTTGTACTTTGGACCGCTTGAGAGGCTTATGCTCGGGAAATTTGTGCAAGTGCAATACGATGGATCGTAGTTCGCAATAGCTCCCATGGTTTAATCTACAATTCAGCCAGTATACCTACCCCGTCGATTGCAGTAGCTATAACCATCGATTTTTCTAAACTTTCACAATGGCCTAACCCTTTGAATGAATGATATTTGTTTTCCACGATGGTGAGATAAAACTATGGATCGAAGAAAAGTGATGATGGGACAGTAGGTAAATATAAAGTGGAAGGTTCAGCCAGGGTTCCGGATATGACACTTGGAGACTCCGGTTGGTCGAAGGCTAGACACGTTGCACCGATATCACGTGTAATATACGATCTAGATGGTAGCGCCACCTGTTTTCACCGTGAACGAATAAAAGTGTCGGATATGAGAGAGGAAACAGAGGGGGTGACAATATTACCATAATATTGGATCCGAAATATGAGAATAGCGCGGTGAAGCTTGAGCGGGGAACGTTTCGCAAACGCGTTGCGTCGGGGTGTATCGTAGGTGAAAGAACGTAGCGCCGATAATGCATAAAAGATAAGTGAAGAGGAGGAGGGACCGGAGGGGTGGTCACAGAGATAAATGGCGGTGGGTTAGAACCGGCAAAACCAAGCTGAAAGTTATACACTCGCTTTACGTGTCGTCGCATCTAGACCCTTCTTTCGTATTCTGATCTACCTGAATAACATTACACTTTCTCGCTCTACTTTTATTTATTCCACATACAAATCGAGCCCCATACTTTTTTCCTTTCCGTTTCATCGGTCGCCTCTATTTTTCCACGATCGGCAATTTCTTATTTCTCAGTGGCCCTCATAATTTTCGAGGATCCCCTTGACTTTGAATCATCCGGAGGAGAGGTACGAGAGTAGCGAAGCTTCTTCGAGGAAGAAAGACTAAGGACGAGTCAGGCTGTGTACGATTCGAGTTGTTCCAGACTTCGAGTTGAAGAAGCTTGAGAAACTTGAAGGAAAACTCTAACGTGGAGGTGCATCCCTTCGCAGCCTCTTCTTCTTGTCTATTTGGGTCTCGTAGCCGTTTCGTTCCATCTCCTTGGCGGTCGCCACGCGCTTCAAACTTATTCCGAAGAATAATTGAAAGTCTTTGGCTTGTGGCTAATGCTGCTCGGGAGTGATGCATCTGTGAGAGAAGACGAGAAGGTGATGAGGAGGAGGACCGCGCACCAACGATCTAGGTGGAATCCTCGAAGATGACTGCTAGAGTCCAACGAGCCAATTCTGGTCTTCAATGGTCTTAATTCGCCCATATTCATTGTCCGTCTACCCGATTGTCTCGATAATCAATCGAGAAATCCGCAAAACCCCAAAAAGTTTCGACTCCTGCGTCAAAAGAATTACAACCACGGATATCCTGGCGAATTTCCACGTTTACGAGGATGTTAGCTGGGAGTAATGCGGAATATCGTATTTTCAAGCGCACCGGGTTTCAGTCGAGAAAATTCGAGGGGAATCGTTTTCTGGCTGTGTTGGCCACCTGCCCAGCGGAACCGATCACACCACGAGAGCCTGTCTTGGTTGAACCCCGTGCCAACCACTTGCACCACTACCATCCGACCACTTCCGCTTTAATGAATGGGATCTTAATGCATACCTCCTTGTTTACGATCCAAGTTTCTCCGATTAATTACCAAGGAGGCGGGGTGAGGGAAAGGAGAAAGAGAGTAGGATGTCGACAACGAGTGAGGCGGAAGGGGCTTCGGTTCTCCCGGACTCCGACTATTCTCCGTCTCAGTCCGTTGTTCCCACCTACCGGTTCAAACTCCCACTCAGTCTCACTGGCTTCGCCCGGTTAACTCCTGCATTGCCCGCCCATATAATAAGCAAGTTTTGCATGGTTATCCCCCCTCCTGGTATTTACTACATCGTTTACCTGTTATACGGCCGACCCACGCTTATTATGTACATACGTATAGACGAAGGCGCCCCACGGTTCAACCAGTTTATAAAACTTTTCGTTCAGAGTCGTAGGATCCTTATTGGATCCTTGTTTGAAAACCTTCGAATTAAAAACTATTCAGCAGCACTCTTACGTGATAACGTACGTTGAGTGGGTTTTCTCTTTACGACTTAGCAAAAGAATTAGCTAGACTTCGACACTTAACCAGCTGGAGTATTCATGGATTAATTCCGAAGCTGGATTATGTCTATGCTTGATGACACATATCCAATGAAAATGATGTTCTTATTTTTCAAATTTTCTTTAGTGGATTAAACCCACAAAAAAAGCTATCATTCATTTGGATTTTCATTTAGCGAATTACATCTTCGCCATATACCATTTTTGATAACAGTGAAAATAAAGAAGAGAATAAAAATATCTTCAACCCCATTGGGTGGCAGTCATCTTGTCTCCTACTTGAGTGTTCCGTTCCACGTCTGGAGAAAATATTGTTAATCGAAGATATCAGCAAATAACGATCTGTCCGGCGGAGCATTTTCTTTCGGGTGGTTGGAGAGAAGAAGAGTAGGAAGAACGAATCGAGTACCCTGACGTTGCAGGATTTGGACTGAAGGGTTGAGAGAAAAGAGGAACTTCTGGACGAAGGCTCGTTGCTGAGCTCAGTTGGTAAAGTTCTCTCGAGAATTCTGGAACGGGAATACAGGAAAGAAAGAAACAGAAGGAGGGAGACAGAAGGACTGATAAGTTCGAAAACCCGGTATCGATTAATGCTTCACTATTGGCTCCTGTTAATTCCGTTCATATTACTCGCCCGTGCTAAGAAGATTGTTGAAATCGTTTTTCTCTCCTCGTTGTGTTTCCATTCGCGTTGTTTCGCCGTAAATAAAAATAATCCACTGATCTCTTCCCATATTTCTCTTTACCATCGCCACCCGCTGATTTCAGACATCCAACCTACTTTGGCGCAATGTTATTATGCAATTTCTTGAGCTAACATTCCCGACTGGCAAAGCGAGGAAGAGAGAGAGAGAGAGGGATAGGAAACGGTAGAGTAAACGCCAGGGAATGTCCCATGGCAGCATATCCTGCAAAGCTTTTGCGTTCAATCCAACAAGTGTCTCGTTGCATTTGCACACATAGACGGGGTTCCTAGGCGAGGATTCATAACGCGATATAAGCATTCTGTATAAGGAGTAGACACGCGTATGTGTGTGTATATGTGCATTATGCCATTAGTTTCGAGTGCTTGAACGCATCCTCCGTTTCCCAAAGCCCAGAGCAAGCTAACGGACCTACGTATGTCCCGAGGGTGTACAAGGGGTAGCTTGCACCTTTCCCACGGGCTGGCGCACATTCGCCACCCCTCCCTCGCATCACGGTTGAACCCTTCGAGAATTTCATGTTGTACAACAGCTAGAGATGGAGAGAGAAAGAGAGAGAGAGAGAGAGGGAGTTCCGTTGAGCGTTATTACGAATACATATAGGTGGAGGGATGAGAGTGCCTTGGAGAGTACACCGAAAATCATTGGTCCGTATACAACGTATATTATATCCAATCTCTGGACAGCCGGCTTCCATTCCAGAAACACGCCTCGCTTCCCGCACAATGGATATGGCATACAGTACGTATTATAATGTATACCGCGTGGCAATACTCGCTGTTTATATCCGTACGTACTCGTGTGTGCATATCTACGTACACATAACGGGCTTCTGTTCGTCTTGCGGTCTCCCCGCGAGAACGAAATAAGGGTTAGCGGTGCATGCCGAAGTGGATTTCCCCACCGGCCGTCGCGACATCATCGTCTACAGAGGCGCTCAAAATTTGGACCGCTGATTCCATCCAACTTTCCTGTCAGAAGAACCTCAATGGAACTTTCGACCGCCTGGTCCATCACACGGATTTGCCTGTTCGGTTAAAACACAGTACAAAACCCAAATGGAGAAACGTGGAGAAATCGGAAACGTTCCACTCGATAATTAAATCTACACCCTCGCGAACAACTGCCAATGAAGAAATCAGGCTTGGAAATAAACCGACCAAGCGTTAAAGCCGCCTAGACGTTTTCATTTAATTTGCCCAAGTCACCGCTGAATAGTCTCGGCTTAGCACGTTGTACCGTCCTGTATATCACTCTATATCTGTATCGGTGAACCCGTCGGAGCTTCGTTCGTACAGGAGCAGGAACAGCCTAGTTCGTTCCTCACGGGAACACCGTTCCAGGCGTGTTTGCAATGTTCAGAATGGACGAGAGAGCCCATTGTCCCGCGCGAACTTGTTTCTATGCAGATGAGATACGCAACAGAGGAGGCCTTCGCGTCCGTACCTACTCCAACCTCCATGGTGACGGGGTCCACGTCGCCCTCTTGCTACAACGCTTCTCCTCCTCATTCTCCTTCTCCTCCTCCTACTCCTCCTCCACTCTTTCCCCACCTTTCTTGTATGCCGCGAACCTCGCTGGCATACCTTGAGGAGAAAACTCCCGTACACCGGCATTGTACATCTTTGCGCTAGCATTCTCATCCTAGACTCTCAAATGCGTTTCTTCGCTCTCTGAATTCTTCGGTGAGTGACGTCCAGTTTCTCAGTGCCGCAGAATCGGCTTGACTTTAACACCATACCCGTGAGTGAGGGACAGACGCCGCTGCAAAACGTGGCTGCTTTTCGCATTGCGGCTTTTGCGTCAGTGCGGAACGACACCAAGGGAAAGAAAGAGACGGCTCGTAAGACGAGCGTTATGCCTTGTATCCATCCTAACCCCGAGCTTTCTACTTTGGCGCTAGGGAATGGGGAAAAGCCAGGTAAGTGTACAGTCGCAGTCGCAGGGGTCAAGGAAGATGAAAGAAGGAAAAAAAGGAAAAAAGAAAACGGTAGAATTGAAGTTGAGGATGTAAGCTGCGCCGAGACGGACGTTTTTCATTACCGCATAATTGAAGGACGTGGGAAACCTAGACGGTGCTTGAGCGTAACTCGGAATGATGAATATTGGCTTCGACCTTTGTTTCCGTTCGTTCCAGTTTTGGTGTTCCGTCAACCAAATGAGGTACAGCTGAGTTCTGGGCCGAAGGATACTCGATCATTCTTTTGCTGTTAAGCACGATCAACGTTTTACGTCTGATGAACATTTGATGTCTAAAGGAAGCTACGTTTTCGTTACAGCGATCAAACTCTAGCTGACCTGAGATTCATAGAATTTCCAGTAAAACTTCCCACAGTTGTTTTTATCACTCGTTCCATCAATAGAAATTGAAAAAACTCAAAAGTTGATGTTCGATTCGGAATATCTGTAGCCAAGATCACTAAAGTTTACCCGATAACAACCTCAACTTTTTTCAACCCCATTTATTCGTGCTCATAGATCAATTGTGACAACTTGAGGGTGCTCTTCATGACGTCAACGCATCATCGAAGCAAAAATATCTTCGGGCATAGAAACGATTCGTATTTCCTTACGTCACGTACTTCACTTTTGGCTCTTTTTCCGTACGAGAGTACATCACGATAGAGACGTAACGGAATGTGGTGCCGGTCGATTTCACTTCGGGAAAAAAAAGGGGGCTTCGCGATTCCATCTCGATGAAACGGAGACAGTGTATTCAGGAGACGCGTGAGTCCATTAAGAAAGTCGATCGTCTGAATATATTCAGACGTACACAGTCGCCCGGAGAGATACCACGCACATGAAAATATATTTACTTATGGACCCGCAGATGAGATCGCGAAGCCACATCCATCTGCGCGATGTATATTCAATCATCGATACGAACGTATCACAAATACACACGCCGTCACGTAGAGAATTCCTCTTCGGAGATTGAATTTCTTCTGGGTTTCTACCTCTCCACATCCGGTGTCTTCTTCAACCCCCCCAGACCTCTTTTCCTCTCTGGTGCTGACACTTCGCTCACTCCAGTACTTTTTTTTCGTACACTTTGCATCTCCACTGGAAATTGTGAGCAACGAAAAGTTCTCTAGGTACTTTAAATATCTTCAGCAAAGAGAAACCACCCGATACGGACTTTATCACGATTGGAAAGAAAAAAAAACGAAAAAGAATATGCGTTTTCACAGCAGCGAGAAGAGGGAAAGGACGAGTGAAATAACGAAAAAAAAAAAATGGAATCTAGCGAAATTCAATTCATCCGAGTACCGGGAAATTTAATTATTCATCTCATTATCTCTTCTCGGTGGTTCGAGGTTGCTCCAGTTTCACTTTTTCACTATCAAAGTCCAGACGTGGGACACCGAGATTTTCTTTTTTCACTCTTTTCGTTCGCTTCTCCAGGGGTCCAGCGTCCAACTGGAGAAGTCGTGGCCGCGGTCATACGTGGTGCACAGGACGCATACGTATATACCGTTCTCGTCCCAACCACACGCAATCACCGTGTTACTGTACATAACAGTTTCGCCATGCTTGAGACCGTAAAATCTGGGAAACGCCTTCTACGTGGATACCTTCACTCCGGGAATAAAATGTGTATACAGTGGACCCGTCTGGATTTCTCGCGAGATTCTTTCTACCAATCCTTTCCTCTTCGGTCTAGCTTGCTCCCTTGCCTTCCCAGTTATATATTTTTTTCTTCCTCTCATACCTATCTCGCTCACGTTTCCAGCCTCTCAGGTCCAACGTGCGTTCCGGTTTTGCTCGGTACACGAGTTTGTTAAAAAAAATAAAGCGATTTTTCGTTTTTCTTAGAAAATATTTATTTATTCATCAATACCTATTTTGTCCCTTTCAAAGTAATCCACCTCTGATATAATATCACTTGTGCCAGTGCTTTTCCAATCATCGAAGTACTTCTGATATGTGCTTTTCTATATGGCCACGAGCTCTTCCAGTCATCCGGTCTTTATCTCCTCAATCGTGGTAAATCTCCGTCCTTTTATGGCTTATTTCAGTTTTGGGAACAGAAAAAAACGTCGCGGAGACCCAAGACCGGTGAATACGGTGGCAACCTTTATACCTACCAAAAACAAACTAAATATGCCAAATCCCTGATACCGTCGACATATGTTGGGAACATGTGTATCAAAGTAACAACAAAAAATCGAAACCCGAATTTCCGTAGCTCACGAAATATGAAAAGTCACTTTATTTTTCAACCAACCTCGTATATGCAACAACGCTGATGGAAAACTTCTCCATTTTTGCCAGTTGAAAAGATATTAAAAAATCCAACCCTCAGTCGTCAAAGTGCGAAAATCCCTGAACCACCGAGAGTACATGTACTTTCCACATTCAATGACACAACTTCACCAAAGATTGGACGGAGATTTCCGTATTTCCATTTCGGATTGTCTCGATCACATTTCCTTTTTCACGATTGAACACTGGCTTGATGAGAGGACAATAACTCGACATTCATCCAGTGCGCAATGACGATGAGACAAAACTCCCCCGTGCAATGGCAATTTGAAGTCACTGGGGTGAACAATGATCATCCTACGTTGAGCTAATCTTCGAAGCCAACGTTCCAGTTGACTCCAGTTTTACGCGCGGCGAAACGGTATATTCGACTCCGTATCGGAGTTTGAAAAGACTCCGTGTAACAACGACACAATGTCGATGAAAATGCTCGTTGGGAGCGCAACGAGAAGTGACGCTGTGCAACGGATCCCCAATGGTGACGGCACAATAGCGATGGAGAGTAATCCTCGCCAACTTCCGCTTTCTCCAGCTATATGTATTTGGCTATATGTACATATATATAGATATATGTATATACGAGTATTTACATATATATATATATTCTTCATACATTTATGAAGATCGTGTGCTGCACTCTATTATGTGACGATTCGCTACTCGCCCAACCGCGTGTAAAGTATTCATCGATATCCCAGCGTCTTTCCGCGCGGTAACTTCACCATTCCCTGATTCTCGAGTAACCTCATCGTTGCCTTGTTCCCGCCATCCATTCTGCTCGCTATCGCTTTCTTCGTGTTTCTCCAACTCTCGAAGCCCATTTGTCTTATTTGCCAAGTCGCGTGGGTTCATTGTTGATACGTTTACCATGAACGCTCACCTATTATGGTTTGTACAATGAACGTTTATTGGGATACTTTGCATTGATACTTTTTTTTAGCTAAGCTTATTTGTTATTTAATTATATGAAATCCTCAATTAAATATGAAATTTGATCTTCCAGCTACGATTTGCAAATGCATCATTAAATACGAAATAATTATTTATGTAAATGGACAAAAATAGGAGAATTTATTTATTCATATATTTATTCATAAGCTTAAGTTCAGCTTCATTCTCCTTGTTGTTCGAGGTCATTCTTGATATCTCAAGAATTTTTGGACCAATGCAACCTGACTCTTTTCTGTAGACAAATTAATATTGCAGGAATTAAACTAGATATTAATTAAGAGTCAATTAATTGGAAAAACGTCATCAAAGCATACTTTTTTCAGTATTTATTTCAGCCGTTATAAAAATTCTGTATATCTATAACTAACATTACGTCGTAACTAAAAAATACTTTTCTTTTGTCTGTTGCAGGTGAGTTTATTTCCGTACAATTGACACGAGGTTTACACGTTCAATACCGGGATAACTGTAAGTTGGAACACAGAACCTATACAGAGTTTAGATGCGCTCCAGTAACCCAAACAAAACCAAACGAATCAACACTGATAACGAATACTTTGTGACGGAGAAATTTTTTCCATTCGAACCCTAAAAGACTGAACACTGGATTAATATACCTAAGAAAAAACAACTATTAATTTTTCGACATGAAAAATGTAGTTGAACAAACCCAAACATTTTCATTTTTATTTTAGCATTTTTCACTGAAAATGTGGGTACCCCTAGGGTCCTAGGGACATTGCGCAGACGAGAGTCATCCAAAAGCTGATTTTGCAGCTTGAGGATTAGTCAATTCCATTAATTCAACGAACGTTGATGAACCAATACTCTTTCACGTTTGGCATGCTGAATCACTGCAACATTAAATCGCAAAAATGCTTGGCTTTGGAAAGGGAGACTCTGGCAAAAACTGGGCACGCAGACGTTCCGAAAAGCATCATCGCCTAAGGCCTCATAGATGTAAACCGCTATTCCATTGTAGCGATGAAAGCCCCGTTGGAAAAGTTTCCTTATTCGGCGGTCGCCGCACCAAATACGCTTTGAGAGTTTCGCGGGGGAGGGTGGGGGGATGCAAAAAGGTTTTTCGGTTGTTTCGAGGGATGCGTGTAGCTTCTCACTTTGCCTGGAGCCTCTCAGACCCCTCAGGAAGGGACACCCTTCTAGAGTCCTCGTGGTCAATTTAAGAGGGATGGATGGAACTAATATACTTAGTCTACCTTCAAACGATCGACCCAAACTCCAGTCGAAATGTTCAGCCTCGTTCGAGCTTGAAGCTTCTTACGGTGATAGGAGATAAAGGTGGTAAGGTAGCTTCAAATGTAATGGAAAGTGCATTCATATTTAACCTCTGCAAGGAGACCAACATTCTCGCAAATCAATTTTCATTTTTATTATTATTAAGGTTTCAGTGGACTCGAAATATTTCATAAGAGGCTGATTGTTTGGACTGGTGAGTTCCCCGATTCATACTTCATACCTTACCCCCTTTTTTTACGCCATAAACGTAAATTCGTTTTATTTCGTGGCTTTTGGTGAGGTGCCAAAAGAATAAAAATGCGAGTGGGCTCTCGTGGAGAGCCAGATGTGATCGTACGTACAGTGCTGAGCCGTCGAGTGATGACTTAGACCCGGAAAACTCGATATCGCCGATAACACTGCTACAAACTAATCCTCGACGGTCTCGAACTGATTTTAACTTCTTTCTTCACGCCTTGCCATAATAATGAATAAATTTGAATGAATTTGGCGTTGCGCCACCCTCCGGGGCTGTCTCGAGACCCCGATGTCGTTGGGGAATCCAAAGATCAAAAGTGTAACAGGATAATCCAGCCGGCAGCGGGCAAACATAGTGGAGAATGTTCTTTGCCGGTTTTTTGCGCTCTTTTAACGAATGGAGGATGGTTTACGAGCCGCAAAAGTGTCGTACCTCGCATGTGCGGCAAACGCGGGTTGGGCAACCGGAGAGGCGAGAAGAAGCCCCAAGCATAGCCTGGCAAGCCGAGCGATCGTAAACACAATTAGTGTCTTTTTCTCTCTCGCTCTCTCAATCTCTCTCTCTCTCTCTCGTTTTTTCTGGCGGGGCCTCCAACGGCCTCCTTTGGTTCTCGTCTCTTCCTCCTTTTACATTATTTTTTACTCGTATTTACAGAAAATTTAGAGGCCATAATGCCACGCCTAATACCGCTAATTAAAATTCTGAACATTCGTAACCGCACACCGAGAGACTCGGTTGAAATAAAAGTGTACGGTTCCCACTTTTCGTGATCCCAGCTGTCTCTCCCGCCTCCATGCTCTTCGTGCCCTGGCACGAGCATAAAAGAGACATTCTAAACTGCAACCAGACAGCGGAGTCCCCTCGTGCACTCGAATCGGTCTCTGCTTATCCTGAAACGCATTTTCACATTCCCCATCTGCTCCAGCATCCAATCTCTTTTGACACAGACGTTGCTTCTCTACGTGTGGCAATCTCGGTTCTTCTCTTCTTTTTATCCGTTTGTAACAATCACTCGTGCCGTTGATTAGTTGCGTCCCTAAATGAGCGTATCAGCCTGAGCATCCTCAGCCGGTTTCTTTTTGCGAATATACGACCCCGATTAACAGTGCCGAATCAAGCACCAGGCTTGTAACGATTTTTATCAAGAGAACATCCTCTTCGTTTAGGGAACAACATGAAATACCATATTTTTAAATTAACTCTTATCAATTCGATGTGGAAATTTAATTGTAATTTTGTGGTGCTTCTTCAAAATTTAGAGGTATCTAGAAGAATTTAGAAAATTTTCTAGGGATTCGGTAGACCTCCTAGTAATTTAAAAAAGTTTCTAGAATGTTCGAGGACTTTCCAGAAATTTAGAAGAATTTCTAGGAACGAGGAGGAATTTCAAGGAATGTAGCGAAATCTGTAGGAAATTAGAGGTATCACTAGACAAATCAATGAATCCAGAAAAATAATTTTCATTGTTCATTATGACCAGATAATTGACCAGATCATTAAAAACATATTTTTTATTATTTTTTAAATGAAACCTAGCAGAGGTATTGAGATATTTTTTTAGGCTCATAAATATGTAACTCTAGTCTTGAAATATGTAACCAAAAAATGATTGATTTAATGCAGCTTTCATAGATAAAGATATTAGCGAAACGCAGCTCGTCGAAAAGTAAGTTAATCGTTTCCGTGGATGAAATCTATGTGAAGGAAAATTTAAAATAGAAAAACGAGAGATATTCAAATTAATTATGGCTATATTTCTAGCTTGTGAAAAAAAACGAGCACTTTTAATTGCAGAAATATAAAAATAATAATAATTCAAAACAAAGAAAAGGTATTTTTAAAAAATTCTTTTGATGTAAAATAAAATATATAGGAAATAGAAAATATATTTAATCGTTTTTATTTCAATTGTTTTTTCGAAGGAGCGATATCTATACATCGATATTTCACTGTATTTTCCAATGACGCAATCGAAAAACGTTTAATTTGAGGAACCTTGGAAGTTCATTGTTGTTTTGGGTATCAAAGTATCAAATTCCTCGTTACTTTTGTTGTATCCCCTCGTTTTTCCTGATACCTACGGTTGACTAGGCTGATAACCGAACTACGTATTAGAAAGTTAATCCTCGTGGTTTTTTGCTGTGCTAGAAGCGAGTCGCGATTTTATCGTGGCTCGAGCTCCGAACGAAATTCGACTCTGTTAATGGGCAGGAACTAATCTCCGGGGACTCGCGCTTGTCGCGAGAGAGAAATCCATGAACGGGATTCAATAGAGAACCGGAGTCCGATTACCGAACTCATATATTTTGTGCGTGTGTGATGTATGTGAAAAAGATTTGTCGGTACGTCGAACTTACCATGGGAAAACAAATCTTGGATTAGTGTGGGATTTAAATAATTTAAAAAATATATCTATATATATACGTAAAACCTCAGAGAACAAATGAAGGGAGATTATTGAAATTAGCGATGAGTTTCAGTCCTCAAAAAACTGTTTTCCCGCCGGAAAAAAAAAAATACGTGTCACTTAAATTTCCATAAAGAATAACGTATGCAAAAATGAACGAAAACGGTTTTCTTGTCACTGCGTAAACAATGTCCATCAGGAAAACTGTCCTCGTTGTGAAATGTCCTTGATTAAAAATAATCAAGAACTAATTTAAATTAAATTTCCTTAAATTAAATTAATTAATCATCTACTACTAATAAAAATTAAATTTCCTTAATTTAAATTAAATCTCCTTAGTTTAAATTAAATTTCCTTAAAACCTTAAATTAAATCTCCTTAGTGTAAATTAAATTTCCTTAAAATCTTAAATTAAATTACTTTAATGTAAATTAAATTTCTTTAATACTTTAAGGTTTTAAGGATTATTAAGAAAATTAAATTTCCTCTACATTCGTTCTTTGAAAAAATCCTTAAAATTTCTCCTACCCGGTTCTCGATCAGTTTTTTTATGGAGTCTGAAGGGGGGGTTCATCAAGGCCACTGACACAACCGATAGAGATGAAACAGAAACGCGTTACGTTGCTTCAGTGAGTGGCTTATCGCTCGACAAGGCGGAGCAACACGAGACGGTTCTCCCTACGTAGCTGCCGGTTAAAAGAGTGAAAGATAAAGATAAGGCAAGTCCACGAAAGAAAACTGAAAAACTGTACTCGCCTGGAATTTCTCGTAAAAGCGAGGGGGAAGTCCTGAGTGATGGAGCCTTGTAACGGATGCTGTGTTCTGGTATGCTGAAACAATGTTGTAGGACCTCCCCCTGTAGTGCTACCCGTCACCTCGAAAGATTAGCCTCTCCATATGTATTTCTTTTCACTGCCAACTGCATGGGGAATTCCATTGGTAATCGCGAAATAAAAGAATAACATAAAAATTTCGAAAAAGTTTGAGAACAAAATTAATTTGGCAGTTCTGCCCCACTTTTGAATACAGTGAGATGCTAATTTACTGGTAGTTTGATATTTTACATTACCATACATTTTTCTATATTTCTGCATATCTAAAAAGGTTCTGTATCAAAAATACAATTTCGTTGAAGTAACAAAAACTTCGGATTTAATAACAAATCTGTTACGAAAAGTAAAACAATGAAAAGTAGTTTGTTATAAATAAAGATATTTATAAATTATAAATAAAGAACGAAAATTTATTAATTATAAATAAGGAACTATAAAAAACGTAAAAATTGTTAAATAATCAATATATATATATATATATATATATATATATATATATATATTAATTAAACGAGATATACTCGTATATTGTTAACTCAGGAAATAAAATTAAATCAGTAAAATTTAAAAACTGAAATGGTTAACGATCCGGAAACTCAAAATCATCGACAATCACATTATCATCTACGCAATCTGTATTTTTTTACCCCTTTTTAATTTTGTCGAAAAAAAACAGTTTTTACGTTTAGACAATTTTAAATTTCGAAAAGCAAAAGATATCAAATCGTTTTATCTTTGATTGAGCGTATCCTTGAAAAATTTCGCATTGAACGACGCGTATTGCAAACTTCTGTATTTCGAGGCACAAATAAGTATTTTTTTTGTTTTTTATTCTCTCCGTCCACCGAGTCTTCGGAGCGAGAAGTCTCGAAGAATTTGAGTTTTCCAGGGGTTTGAAATTCTTGCCGTCCGTACACCCAAGAACAAATGTACGATACACTCGAGGTCTCTCTACCTTCCGAAGGTACATAAATCACCGCAGGATCTTTACCTCCATTCGCTATCGGATTCTCTCTAGTTGGATTCCCTCCCATTCTGCATGAGCTACTATATCCCTTTGGAATTTTTTTTTTTTTTTGGCGTTCTCTCAATGGCGCAGGAAGCTCTTGCGGAATTTTTCTTTTTCGGATGATGGTATTTTCATCGCGATGTCGCTGATGGCAGGAAGTACGTATCATTCTCAAAAAATTCTCGAGATATACTGGTGCATTATTTTTGGAACGGTGTTCGGTCGTTGATGACGTTAATTCTAAAGAGAAGGGAAAAAATGAAAAATAGGAGAAAGGGGGAAGAGAGAGAAAGAGAGAAAAAAAGACAGAGGGAGGATTTTTATTTGATTTATTATTTGTACCTTAGCAAATAAAAGGGAAAAGTAATTAAAAATATAGAAAATGAAAATAATTGTGATAAATAACAGATCAACAAATAATTCCGAGGACAGCAGGAAATTTGGATAATGAAACAAAAATATAAACTGAACGTGAAATGGTATCGATAAAACTAAAATTTAATTATTGGAACGGTTGAAAAACTAAATTTACGATAAAAGTAGACGATAAAGTTACAAACCAAAGTTCCGATAGAAATTACAGAATGCAATTACAAAACGTCTTATTACTACTTACAAACTAAGACATACAATTGAGAAGATAGAAACGAGGGGGGAAAAGTAAGAGAGAGAAATTAGATTAGATTGAGTTTATTAGTGAAACTAGGACAGATACGTTCTCTGACAGAGAATCCTTCCTACAATGTACCGAAAAGAAAAAGAAATACCAAAAACGAATCGATACAAAAAAAAAACAAAATCAAATTAAAATTAAATTAAATCATAATTAAATAAGAGGTGAATTAAAATTATATTAAATTAAATAATATAATATAAAATATAATAAAATTAGCTGAAAATTAAATTAAATTTAAATTAAATAAGTGATTTGATTAAAATTAAATTAAAATTAAAATCAGAGAGAAAGAGAGGGAAGGAGGGAGAGCGAGGAAGATGAGAAAACTCCACGGGACAGTACCCAAGCGCGGTAGTTCTCCACGCGATCGTGAATCTTTTAGCGAGTTGTGGGTTACAATCCTCCGCGTGTGTCACGTTAATTGCGTAGGAGAGACGCGGGAGCAGTGAGGCTCGAATAATTACAGTCAACACGCGAATAGCTCCACGAGAAATGTTTTGTTTCCTGCATTATAATTGACGCGACCGCCTCAGTTTTCATTCTCCTCTTCTTTCTTTTTTTTCGTTTCCTACACTCATTTGTTTTTATTATTATTTTTTTTTGAAAATTCAATGGCCGAATTACCGCGATTGCGTCTGGCTTGCCGGAACTGATGACGATTCTCTGCCGTGTTCTCCACCGGCAGATATCATCTAGCGTGTGAATCAGCGAACGAAAAAAGTTGTAAAAAAGTTCTATATCGTATATACAACGAAATTCGTAAAGTGTTGGAAAATTTAGCGAGATAAAAAAAAAGGCTAGAATTTCACACGTTGAAGATTGATCGTTGGATCTAACGGATTACGAGAGGCATTTTGTCACGATGCAAAATAAAAAAGGAATGATTAATCGGTTATTCCCAAATGGATGGAGGAAAAAAAAAACATCACTTTTGGGAATTATTATCTCGTAAACTATTTATCCGATTTCATAAAAATTTGTTTTATTCGAAAACTTAATTATTCAGGAATATTCACGAAAATATTTATACATAAATATCAACCGAGAGCTCTGCTATTATTCATGGTGTTACTTGTACAATTTGCGGTTTCCATGACTGCGCACAACCGGTTAATCCAAAATAAACATTTTGAAAAAGCTTCTTAAAATATATCGTAGTTCTAAAAACTTCTTAAAATGTAATTTTAAATATAACCCCTTAACTCTGCACGATTTCTCATAAGAAACAACTTTTTTTTTTAATCAAATGGCATCTGACATTTACATTGATTCTTCAGCCAAAACTTCTGACTGTTCGGGCTTGAAAAAGAACGCCGCAAAAAAGATTCTTCGTCGATGGCAAATAAAAACGAATTTTGACAGAAAAAATATTTTTTATTCGGATGAGCTCCCGGAAAGACACGGGGAAGATCGATATGACTTCACAAATTTACAAAATTCCTTTTCTAATCGTCAATAAAGTTGCCAAAGAAAAATCGACCCTCAGTCTTTGAAGAATTCATGAAAAAAAATTTGTAACCTCAAGAAATGGCAGTTTTAAAAATTTGGACTATCTCTCTCGTAGTCACTCGTCACGTGATATCCCTTTTACAGGTATCCTGTTTTTTTCCTTTCCTTTTTAAAATAGGAATATTGCCACATAATCATCGATAGAATAATTCTCTAATTCGAGGGCAATCCTCCTGCAATTATAGGCAGATTCTTCATCCCCCCCACGTGGTAACGCTCGAACATTCCACGAGATCGTATTTTTTTTTCATTTTTAAAGAATGGCATGGACAGTTTTCCATATAGTCCCAGATATTGGCCTCCATTTTTATTCCTTCGAAAAACTGAATTGTTTCCGATATACCTGTATGCCAATAGCAATAACTTTCCCATCGGAGAATCCGAGCCAGTAGCCTATTTCCACTGAACTCTCGTACCAACATTTTTTTTTGTTCTCCTCGAAGCGCTGCAACGATAAATGTGTATACACGTGTACGTGGCACATGGACGCTTTCGCGGAGCTTTTTCCGAGGCTACCGGTTGGTTCGTCGAGTCTTCTCGCCGACCCAATTGTCATTTGATGTATCGAGTTTCCAAAAATACAATTTCGCCTTTTACCTCTTTCCGTGTGTCTCATTTTTCCGATGCCGAATTTCATCTGAGTGGAATAGAGAGTTGGGGAGAGAGCCTAGCCGTTGACAATTCACTTTCCACCCCTGTGCTTTCCCGACTTCTCCAGCATTAAACGAGAAACCTGTTTCCCCTCCCCTTGCCTCCGTACAATCCACGGCATTGATGTTCATCTATTTTTCTTCTTTGCCTCGTTGGAGCGTTCACCACTACTAGAGAATTGCGAAAAATGCCTTCTCACTGTGAATGCAGAAAAACGAGTTGGGAAAAAGGTGAAAGAGTACAAGAGTGGGGATGGAGGGATAGAAGGGGTGGAAGGGTGGAGAAAATGAAATTGTCCGTCTATTTCGACCTGAGAAACGATGCGCCAGTGGGACAGTTTCGAGTTTTCCCACTGGCGTTCGACAGCCAGCAAACACAATCTCTCTCCTCTCTCTTTCTCTCTGGCACATACACACACACCCTCCTCGTGAATTTTCCCACCCCTTTCGCTCTTCCTTTCGTTGTCTCTCGTACGGGCGAGTTTTAATGGAAAAATCGGTGGTACGATAAAGCCTCGACTTTTTCTCCCTCTGTTTCTTCCTCGGCCCAACCCTCCGCATCGTCGAACGCAGGGTGGCTCCGGAGCACCTCCTCCTCATCCACCTTCCCTCTCTCCTTCATCCTGGATGGAAGAGAGACGCGTTTTCGTTTCGTCGGAAGCGCGTTATTTACGGCGATCGTCGATACTTCGCCGCGGAGCTTTTTCAAATCGCATTTGCGGCGAGCGATTGTGCTTCGGGGGTTGCGGCCGGATATTTCGCGAAAAACGTTGCAGGTCGACGTTCCTTCTGCACTCTTCCGAACACCCCGAAAACCTTCGTAAAACGTTTTCTTTTTTTGTTTTTTTTGTTGTATATTTATTCTCGCACGTTTAAGGGTGGTCGGGAGGAAGAGGGTGAGTTGGAAAAATGGAAGTTTCATAGGGGCGAACATCGGTAAAGAATCAAAGCCGCGCGTGGCCGGACGACCTACATTTCGGACTGGCCGCGAGTGTTCCATTTTCAATTTCCAATTTCCGATCGAATGCTCCGCAATGCCGGGAATGGATAAAGTAATACCTCCCTCCCTCTCCTTCCTCCCTCCCTTCTGTGCGTTTCCTTCCAACCCTTGTTTCGCTCACCTTCGTCCTACCCCTCCTTTCAACCTCCAATTCGAGGACGCTTTCCTGTAGCACTTTCGCCTATACTTGTTGTGACCCCTTCCGGAAACCCCATACTCGTATCGATCGTATATCCTCACGGGGGTTCCCTTTCCTCCAACCCCCTTATCAATTTAACGAGTTTTTATGACTATCCAGAAAAAAATCTCGTACCGGTGCGTTTTAACGATTCCCAATACGATTTGGATTAACCGTGTATCGAAAATCGAGGTTTTTTTAAAAAGATTATTTTGGGGATGGATATGGATGAATAAATTGATTGGATATTTATTATAAATGTACGTTTATAATTTTTTGAAATGAATTCAATGATAATTATTAAACTTTCGTTGATCGTTGAGGTCATTCTTCGAGACAAGCCAATTTTTCCTTTCAAATATTTTCTAGGTTTTTCAACAAGGGGTATTGGATTTTTAACCTAATAAAACTACTAGAACTTAAAATAGCATCAGTAAAGAAATATACCAAATTTCGTTGAGATTTTTCTCTCTCAATACGAGATACGAGCTGCGAAACTAAAATAAAAAAGCTGCCAGCAAAAACTGTACAACCGCCGGAAGGTTCTCGTTTACAGCAGCTATAAATAGTCTAACGAACGATCTTTGAATGAGAGAGTAACTGGTTTATTTGATTTTACTCAATCAACTGATTTGACACTATAAAAAAACGATTTTATCCTTAAAATAGATAATATTGGTTGAAACTTTATCAAGTTTTTTTTACGTTACCGTGATTCAATCAGAAAATTGAATTCTCCATTTACCTCTTGATATTTCGACAAAAAATCACATCACAGTCTCTAGCAAATGAAAGAAAAAACCGAACAAAAAAAATACCATTTTTGGAATAAGTCTAGCGAATATCAATTGAACGTCATTTATTAAAAATAAAAATAAACATTTGCATCATTCTAAAAATCCCGTTTGCAAAAAAACGCGTTTGAAGTGTTTCGAGCGGTTCCATCCTGGAAATCATAAACTTACCTTCCATCTGCGATTCCTGCATTTCCGGTTAAACTTACCAACATAATTTTTTTATTTTTGTAGATTCGTGAAAGAACCGTCACTTCTGAATTTTTCTACTTGTCGCAACGACGTATCTCGTTGTTCACAAATTTTTTTTTTTGCAATTCGACAATATCCCACCGTTTTGAAAAAGCTGCTGCGACGAGCTCTCCCCCTCCAACCATCCAACTATAGACGACCATCGGGGTGCACAGGCTGCGCATAAAATGCACGGGTGCATCGAGACAAACATGCAGTTCAGTCTCGCCCAGAAGGGCGTAAGCTTCGAGGCTCGTTACATCAGGGAATGCGGGTGGGAGCAGCCTTTTTGCCGGTCTGTCCCTTGTATGCACGTGAAAACGTAAATTCCATCGTTGTATCGTACGTGCCGGGTACACCGATCGGGCTGGCGTGTTAGCAATATACGGAGTACGGGTTTTGTGTACCGAATTTATCAGGGTGCTTCTGGCTCGGGCGTGTTGACCCGAAATCAACGATTTTTATGCATTCAAACATATGTATATATAACGATTTCATTTATTTTTCGAAGTCAATATTTTTTAAAGCGAATGTCCTGATTTTATTTATTTTAGTCAAAAAAACATCGTACCAAGATGGCTTCGATATGAAAATATAAAAAAGTTCTGATCTAATAAGTTAGATGTACCAATTTTGACAAACGCCAATGCAGATTTCATTACTTTTTGTATTTTTCGATTCATCAAATTTTTTTTTGGATTTGATTTTTGCTTGGTTAGAAATATTATCGATTATACCGGACCACCGGGCTTTCGCTTCGAAAATGAAAACTGTTTTTTTTTTACAGACGATCTAAATAATTCATTAATTTACATATTTTTCTTTAAACGTTTATCTATACCGCATTTATTTATTGATAACCCAAACAAACCCAAACAAAAAACATAAGAAAAAGGATACACCAGGGAAAACCGTGTTTTTCCTCATTGGCATAAAACTGTTGGTCCTATGAACAGGGGTTTAGGGCCGAGGACAATTTTTCCACCAAGCCGCAAACACCGCTGTTTTTCTCCATCAACATTTTCATCTTTAAAAGGATCAGAAAGATTCGCGTTTTCGTATTTTTTACTTTTTTTTTTTTTTTTTTTTTTTTTTTTAGTGCCTCTACTATTCTTCATTTTCATTTACCTCCGTACTGTGTGCACTATACGGAAGAGCGATTTCAAAGGATCGGCCTCGCGTATGGCGCCCCTTGCCGCGCCGTTTCCCGACCCGCGCAGTTCGGCGATTATTTACGGCTCGGTTTCCGTCCTCAATGCCCATTGAGATGAGTAGAAACGGAAAAGAGAGACGATCTTTCGGCGAGATGAGGGAAGTAGGAGGGGGAGGAAAACGCGTGGACGGGAAAATGGAAATCGGACGATTGCGATGAATTTTATGCGGGCTTTTTCTACTCTTTTATTTCGATGTGTGTATGCCCTTGTATGTGCGTCTCTGTGTGCCTCCTCTGGTACGATACACGTGGCGAGTCTACGTGCACACTGAACGGTTTGGATAAAGAGATAGAGGCGGCGAAGGGGTTGGGGGGGGGGGTACTGTATGGGTGGGCGATCGAAGAAAAGAAACGATTGCAGTCTTGCTTCCTCATTTCGAATCGGATATTTTTCGCTCCGTTAGACGCTACGAGATTTCCTCTATTCGTTCTCTTTCTCCTTTTCTGCCTTTCCTTTTTAGGCAAGTTTAATTTTTGCTTGAGGTTCCTTTCAATTCTTATTTTTAATTTGTTATATCGGTCTTTGGAATTTCTCTCTCTCTCTCTCTCTCTCTCTCTCTCTCGTTTTTTTTACTTTAAGTTTAAGCTAAGTTTGAGTTTAAGTTATGTAATGATTTGGCTACTGTACTTTTTAGTTTAAGTTCGATCTCTGTCTATAACACTTTATATCTTCATTTTTGTTTATTATGTTTATCGATTTTATCGACTCATTTGGTTTTGTTATAATTTTTATTGTATTATTCTCTTCATGTTCACTTTGTCCGAAAGTCCCCTTAGGCATAGTAAAATATATCAATCAATTAATCGATCCCTTTTTGGGTTCGTTTAATTTTTGTTTGAGGTTTCTTTACGTTCTTACCTTTTTTTATTTTTATATCCATTTTTGCAAGTCTTAGTTCGGTTTTACATTTAAGAATTTTTTTCTTCGTGAGAATTTTAGTTTTATTTATTTATTATTCACAATTGTTAAATTTAGATTATGACGATTTATTATTTTACTTTCTTCATTATTATTATAATTTTGTTTCATAATTTCGTTGTTATATTTCCTTGCTTTACTGGGACATCATAAATTCTATCATCATCATCTCCATCCCCCACTCCTTGTGTTTTTCTTTCTTTCCCTCTCTCTGTCCCTCTCATCCTCTTTCTCCCTCAGCTATAATCCACCTTAGTACATCATCGTTGTTCGTATATTATATACACAACGGATATACAGAGACACGAGCTCGTGCGAGCAGCCCACAAGATCCATAGATCGCTTCGATCCCGGTATCGTTTCGTCGATGTTGAGGGGGTTGGTTTGGATGGGTAGGTGGTAAGGTCATCGAAGCACCGAGGCAGAACAATGGACCGTTTCAATGAATCTCGTCGTGGAAGTATAGGTATTTCCGTCGCCGCAAAATGTACAGGCCATTCCATACTCGCGAGGAAACTACTTTTCGTACAAATAAAAAATAAGGTACGAAAGTGAGAATAGGGTTTCGGCTACGAGTCAATGTAGAACCGGCCACGTAGATTTTTAATGTTTTTCTTTAATTATTAAAAACAAAACAGAGATTATTATTACAGATTATTGAATTATTAAAGAAGATTATTAAATTATCATTATTAATGAAGATTATTAAATTATTATTATTAAGATATTATTACAATTATTGAAGAAGAAGAGAACAAAAATTGATTACTAAAAATGAGCCCACTAAAAAGTTGCCAAGCACTGAGGATTTTGAAGGAATAGTCATTTTTTGTAATAAGAATGGCGCTTGCATTTTTATTTTTAAATAAAATTCCGTGAAAATAATTATAATCTTTTTTTAAAAACGGTAGGAAATTTCTGAATAAAAAAAATTCCTCGTGGGTATTCTAAAATGTTGAGGCTTGCATCGTCACTCAACAAAAATTCGTTTTTTCGTTTATATTTGGCGATTCATATTAACAATCGAATTTAGTAAATGTGTGTTTGAAGTTTTATTTTAAAACGTCAAAAAAAAACTAAAAATTATATTCAATTGAAAAGCTCAAAATTAAGTACAAGAATAAATTCAATAAATTTTGAAATCATTTTTTTTTTCAATATCGAGTTAAAATAAAATTCAATAAAAATCGTTTTCTCATTACATTCCTTTGATGGACAACGCTGTAGAAACGTGAAATACTGGAACGGGTCTTTCCGAATGAATCTCAGAGGTTCGTCCCTTTGGGGGATGACTGATCGATAAAAGATAGGAGAATAATTTCCATCGGATTGATAATCCGATTCCGAAGAATTCGCTTTTACGTCAATTGGAATAACGATAAAAAAAAGTGGTGTGCATATTCACCCTCCAGGCCTTGGGCGCCGGATATAAAATAAACGACTCCCAATAACAACGATAATAATAATAAGCCAAAAGCTGTCATCCCCTTTTGACAAGGGGATTGACGAGAATCCATTAGCCGTGGCGAAAAACGATTCTCTCCAATTAACCAATTAGCCTGAAGACCTGGACTACATATACGTTCGATGCCCAATATATCTCACCCTCGGTAACTTAACGTACCGAATAAACGAGTTTCGTGTCTCCTCGATTGCATGAATATTCAATTGTAATTGTACCAACAACCAACGACCCCCCTCCCTCTTCCCGATCCCTCTCGACCCCTCGGAGCACACGGTGTTTAATTTCGAACGTACGTTTTTCACGTTCTTTTTTTTTTATTTTCGTTCCTCCATCCTGTATTTTCACTCGAGAAAATTGGCCAAGTTTTTCAACATGGCGATCGGAAAGGGAATGACGTATAGACGCGTATGGGAGCTCGGATCGAAAAACCCTCTCGGCATTTGTGCACCGAATTTATCTACCGCGATTGACTCACATCTGTGTGCTACCGGGTGTGTGATTCGGTCGGTCGGTGAGTTGGGTGACCGCTGGAACCACTGGAAATTCGTGTATGGAACGAACGCCGGCGCGTCCTTCGCGATTGATCCTGGCCTGGTGATGGTTTCATTAAAGCCATCATCGAATATCTACTCTTATTTATCATTCGAATCGGTTCAACCGATTTTGAGGACCTGAAAGGGAGCGAAGCCGCGAAGATTAAAATGATAATTTTTCTTTCGGTATTTTTATTTTTGCTTTTGTACATTTTCAAGTTGGCATTGACGCTTTTTTTCTTCTATTGTGGAAAACGAAAAGCCTGGGGGACGAAATCGATACTCATCGAATATTTATAATTGGGGTTGTTTTTTCAATTATTCAATGTCGAGGGAACCGTTAAAAAGTTCGTTTGTGCAGATGCAAAATGTTGGAAAGTACCAAGGATTTTTGGAGATTAATATATTTTTTTAACGAGACTCGTGCTTGATTTTTTTTTTTTTGGGAATGAAATGGTACTGAAACATTAATGATTTTTTTTTTGTGTAGAGTTATGTTGAAACGATTCTTTCTCTTCGTAAATAATTTACATTCATCGACAGACAACAAAAAATCGTTTCTTGACAACAAAAAACTGTTTCAATTCTTCATTGATATTGATCATCAATTCTCTTGTGAGACGTAAAAAAAGAATTAAATATAAATTCAATGAAAAAAATTTAACCATTTCTCATTGCATTTTGATGTTCTTATTGAATTTTTATTCGACAGGATGATCGAGTAGGCAATACCTCCAAAATGTCGTCAAACATAAATATCTGAAAAGAATTTTTAAAAAGCTGATATCATATTAGCAGTTTTTCCATCAGACTCTAATTTTTCCTCAGATTCTCATCTTTCTTGATGGCGTTGACATTCCGAGTTGTGAAAATCATTCGAGCTTTTATACATATTATTTTCAAATATTTCCAATTTCAACCGATCAAAAATAAATGTTCAGATACAGAGAAAAAAGGAATGAAAAATAAATTTAAAAAATCGTTACGATCCGATGCAAATGTCACCGTGACATTTTCTCCTCGAAATTCATTGAATAAACAATAAAATTTGCGCATCCAAATGACATTAATCGAACCGAAATGGCGTCTCTTCGAGTTACGATGTTCAGATTTTCGACGAGCCATTAATCCGTAAAATTTGGTTTATATTATTTTACACGTAAATACGATGAGCCAAGCGTTTACCAGTGAAATCGATGAATTTACGATTGGAAAGTGATGCGCGAGTTAACATTTGACGATGGCGATGTAACATGAATCACAACAAATTTCCGTAGTAAATATGATCGGACCGTATAATCTCGGTACGAAGGCTGGTTAAAAAAAAAAAATAAAATGGCCACCCGGAGAAAAGTACTTTCACGCGAAAGTTGGAGGGATCTCGAACGAGGTGGGTCAGGAGAGACTGGAACCTCTTCATCTTCGTTTGCGAGGTGCGGTACCTTGGAAGGAAGAGTATAGGTATAGAAGTTAGTCCGGCTAACGCCAGTACCGATCCCTTTGATAATTAACAGCCTCGTTCTCATAGCTTTTGCTCAGGATATATTGGATCGGCACACAGGTCCGTAGAGTCCGAGACACCGAGCGGTACACATCTATACAATATCCCTGTCCCATCCCAAACATTCGAAGTCGAGTGCAGCGAAATAATCGAGATCGCGTGTTCCCGATTCCTCCTTCGTTATTTATTTTCTTTATTTTTTTTCGTTTTTTAAAAAATGTGTGTGTATGTGTGTGTGTTTTTTTTTGTTTGCCAACAATGAAGCGAGCAGTTTCGCCAGATCGATTAAAATCGCGTTCTTCATATTTTCTCGTACAGCATTCAACGCGCACCCAAGTATACGACCCACATTATTCCTCCGCGAAGCAATTTCGGTTCGCAAGTACATAATTCTCTCGGCCGATTGTGCGCTGTCAAGTTTTTTAATTTCCAATTATACTGTCTCCGTTGTAACGGGGAAACGAGTCATGCAAGAGTCACCGATCAAAGTACGAAGGATAAATTGTGCGAGGAATGGATAAACGCCTCGTGGAATCGTCCTAACCTCGATTCAATTGGATTCCGACGATTTATAGTTTGTGCACTTGTATCGAGTCGCGACAACGTGGCGCTGACCCAGCTGTCGATAATACCAATGATATATTCATTCGTTGAACTAATGTTGAGTACCCTCGATTTATTGCGGTTATATCCTTGGGAGACTCGATTTTCATGAAACTTACGTCGGTTTTTCGATTTACGAGACTCCGCGGTAAGACGTCCAAAAGGAAGTTTCGAATCGAACGAATTTAACGTTTCGATTTGTCTTGATTCGTCGCTGATAAGTCTCGCCATTATTCGAGACGATGATTCCAAACTCTATTTCTCAAAATTAAAAAATTTCGTTCTTTTTTTGTAGCCAAATCAGTTGGAAATATTTGGAGAATTTTTTAATTAAGTCAATTAGTTTAATTGAGTCAATAAGTCTTTACAGCTTTACCTCAACGATGCAAGCTTGAATGTTATGAAGATTCTATTTACGAACTCTCTATGAAAGATATGGAATTTCCATCATCGCTTGAGCGCCAAAAAAGTAATTTTCTTTCGAACAGGATTTGACGATACATATTATTTGAAACAAATGCACGAATAGATTTCAACAATTATCATTCTTTCGAACAATCAAACCTCTATGATTCGTCGTATCCTATGATTTTTCAAATTTAAATAAATATCATTTGAAAATTACTGTTCTATTTGATAATTGAACGAATGAGGTTGGACGAATCCAAGTTTCTTTGACAATTGAACAAAAATGATGTAACGAGTCCTATTTTTTTAAAATAATCGATCTAATAGGATTTGACGAATCCTAATCTGTTTAACAATTAAACAACGGCTTATTTATTCATCAGATTCATCGTTCAAAAGATCCCTGACGATTGTTTTATCTCCCAGTCAAAAAGAAAAAAAATGTGAACGTCCATCAGTGCAATTTCCTTGCGTAAATGTTGCTGTATAACAATTCGGTCGTGTCTGTGAACCGTTACGAATTCAACGATGTTCAACGGTTCGTGAATACATCAAGGTTATTTGATGGGACCTTTTTTTCTGAATCTCTCCTGTTTCGAAGTACCAACATTCATGTACAGATGTGAGTTTTGTATCTTCAGGTACATTTATTTTTGCCTGATAGGTAACAGGCTCCAAGTGTAGCTTGGATCTTATTTCGTTGGTCGTTTGGGTTCTCAAACCGGAGTTGTTGCGTACGTTCGTCTCGAGAATACGTGCAGCCTTGAATGTGTGAATTTCGTGTTTTTTTTTTTCGTGTGTTTGTGTGAACTGGCACGATTGTAATAAATGGAGGTAGGGACCTCGGTAGACTTGTAACGAAAGGCATGTCCGGGACCGTAATTCGCAAGTGAAACGATACGATAGTATTAAAAAAAAAAAAGAGGTGCTCGAGAGCAAGGAAGCTTCGTCCGGCGACGAAGACGACGAAAGAAGACGCAGTCGAGGGTTCGCACTGATATACACGAAACTTCTAGGGACTCTACTCAACACGCGAAAGCTACGACCGCGTAAGTTGACGCGATAGCCTATCCTCGTTCGACTTTGGAACACATATACACACCCTACCCTCAAAGCCACCTGCTTCGTTCGACGGGATCGTAAAGTTTTTTGCTTGAAAGAACAAGCGCTTGAGGGAGAATGAAAGAGAAGGACGGAAAGTATAGGTTTGAAGTTCCTAACGTTGCTAGCCAACGATATATATTTTTTATAACAATATTTTTTTATGTTAGTAATTCTGTAACCCAAAAGAAGAAAATAAAAAGAAAGTTTATAAAAAATTCACGACAGTTTTCATAAATCGGACCCTAACCATATCGAAATGAAAATTCCAGGTGATTATTAGTAGTAGAGTTGCCAGTACCATTTATTAATAATAATTAATCAAAAAATGACTTCCCTTTTGTTTTCAATACCTTCTTCCAAATCCTTTCTCAGCTCTACCGTACACGTACAGATAAACTGGGAATACAGAGTGTAAACATGTGCATTTGGCATTTCCGGAATCATCAAACAACGGTGAAGTCTATTCTTTCGCTGATTTGTAATTAGTCCAATTGTAGAAGCACGAGAGAATGGGCACTTTCGGTGATGAAACTTGATTCTTTTTTTCACTTTGTTGTACGATACGTTCGGAGTCGTAGGTTGGTTCAACCGTCGACTGGGGATACAGATATTTCGGTAGAATTAGAATGGGCCAATTATCGGTATTCGGTGAGCCAATAGTACGCGGGTGGCGGAGAAAGCCGATTGCGTTAACGTAATTGATTACGCACCGGTAATTGTAGGTAATTAGAGCATAGGTGCTATATAGGGTATTGAAGCGTTCGTACAACGGGACACACGAGTGCAAGGTATAGGAAAAGAGGACGCGTTGTAGGATTGAATATAAGCGTGGGGTTGTGTCTATTTGTATATGGCACCAACATATGCGTCTATTAAGTGTGGTTAATATCGACGTCAGTGGTATTAATCGAGTTCAGGCCGAGGGATCCATTCGATTCTACCACTCGTTCCAATAATCCTATTGGAATTTTACCCTCCCGTTATTGAATGCATGGATGGAGAAATGGTATTATATTTTGAGCGCGTCAACGAGTAATCTTGATTGAGAGGAATCTCTCTTTTTTCTCCCCCTGTATTTCACTTGATGAACTTTCATGGGTCTCGTCTTGCATACTTCACTTCGACTAACAACTATGATCATCAATTTCTGATGTGCATTAATGTCGAAACGATTAGCTGGTGGGAGTAACCCCAGCCAACTTCGGGATTCCGTTGCGAGACTCCATTGGCATTTTGGTGATTATCCTTTCGAAAGGACAGAGAGAGGAATAGGTAAGTGAGAAAAGCGAAGGCACGCTATAGTACACGTAAACTGCCTTGAGAATTAGCTGTCCAAAAAACGCCACACCGACTGGTGGACGCCTCATGCTATTTTTATTCAGCACTAAACTTCATGGCCTGGAGTTGCATTCGGTCCTAATAGAAACTATCGTAAATAGATACCCGTTTCTACTGCCAAATAAACCATCAGCGTCCAATTCCTTCCATTTTGCATTGACGGCAAAAAAAAAAGGAAATGGTGTGCTATTCTGAAAACCGTTTCCCTCATCAGGAATAGATATCATGATCGATTCTCGAACGCGATGCCGCATTTATCTTTATATTTCGTGCTTTTAGGACCATATACGACAAAACAAAGATATTGCATTTGATGTCTAATAAATACAATTTTCGAACGTTATCGCTAGATTCGATAGATAGTTCATTCACAATGGATGTTTGACAATTGATTGGGTAGAACGAACCTGGAGTGACCACGGCGATCCAAATGAGAAGCGTGATCACGAATGGTTAGTAAGGGTATGTAGGCTAATTGTGCGAAAAACTGGTGGTCTTTTCCAAGCATTATCTATCACTCGTGAAGCCCCAAACAAACCACAAACAAAAATTTGCATCAAACTTGATACCCACGATGATAATTGACCAATCTGGATATCAAGTTGCATCGGTTGGATGTTTCGCTGACAGAACCGGAAGATCAAACCCGTCTGGGGTACCATGAAGACACGTAACGTTGCTTCAAAGGGTCTGCGTGTGACGGGGAATACGCGACAAGGATATCGATTGCGAGAACGCAAGCATGGACACGCGGAACGACGATAGGTAAAGATACAGGGAACAGGAACGTGGCGGAACCGTGTCTCGATTACATCAAAAGTGACACCGATAACCAGACCGTTGGCTGATACCGTGTACCATACCCCAGTGAGATATCCTGCTTCTCCTCACCCCCTTGACTCTCTAAGTTCCAACCCCGTTTTCATGTTCCACCGCTGCGCGATTCCAATGCAGGGATCTCTCTCTCTCTCTCTCATCGTCTACCATATTACCCGTGTAAATGCACGCTAGATCGATCTCAACGATAGTAACACGTTGGCTCTCTCGTGTTCTAGCTCGAGCGCTCCGAGGTGAATGGCAAAATGTAATGGTAACCCGGAACCGCGTACTGTGTACACGCGCAGCTACATCTCGCGTAATGGAACTGTACTATGGATGTGATCACTGCATACGTTGGTGGGATACGTATATTTTCCGCACGTATCCGGTTGAGTACCAACGCGAAACTGTCGTATGATTATTTAACTCGGCGTTTGGATAATGGTCACGAATAGATCCGATGAGCACCGTAAAGTACCATGAAATTCTTGCTCCGTCTTATCAATTGCATAAGCAATTATGAGGCCAATTAATACCCTACATTTTCATTCCGTTCGTTAACAATATCCGCAGCCTGCCTGTACACGAGAAAACTCCCGGAGCCATGTAAATTTTTATACCCCAATTGACCCAGTTGCCAGTCTTTCGCCGAGCAAGCAGAAACTAGCTCGGTTGCTGGAAATGCGGTAGAACCGAGGGTGTGAATTTCTCGTGGATCCAACGCTCGTAAAATTCAATGAGACATTCCCTCTTCTCTTGGAGGAAAAACATTGGTGAAAACGATATGGAATAGGGATAGCAGTATGTTTCAGCATCTGCCCGAGAGAGCCAATGGATCGGGAGAAAAATCATCCGGGATCATCCCCTCCGTCGCACCCGACTATGCATTTCGTATGGGTGGTATATCGCTAAGGTATATTTTCGATGCGACGAGATAGCTATCCGGTCCTTCCCTGTGCTGGTCACAGTCTCTGAATACATTGCCGAAGCTTCGGATTGGCAAACTTCTCTCGGTTCTCACCGGTACCTCGTGATCCTTCCAATGGTAGTTCGCTATACGACCGTTCAATTGGATGGTAATGACAGGGGGCAAATACCACCTACTTATCGTTCGTGCTTCTGCTCTGGAACTTCCATAGATGCATTGCCGCTCGGGTCTCCATCAACTATTGCCCCAGTCCTGCTTTTACTCGCCTGTCTACTGTTGGCTCATACCAATATAGAGCTTTCTATTTCTCAGCAGACGCATTTCAACTCAGGATTCCGAACACCTTTGGTTACTGCTGGCGATTGTCAACTCTAACTCTCGTATATTGATTACCTTGAAGTAAAAGGACGAGCTTGGCAGGTGGTGCTACTCATGCCCCACTCAGTAATTACACGGCACAAAGTAGCTGTGTAGACGATCAGCGTTTGTTATGTTCCCCAGAAAAATAGATGTTCAATGGGATCAGATTTTGGGCCTTGTCGAACCAAATGGAGCTATTAGTTTCTATCCTATGTTTAGCCAGAGCCGATTATGTTATTTGACGATATTGGTTGAGCTTTTCGTGTTCTTTGATCCTTGAACTGATATTTCTCTGATGCTCACTGTACGGCAAGATAGTTTAGAAACTCTTGAAGCGCTAAATGGAGATCTTTGATCTTTAGCACTAGACTGTATTTGAGATATCATCTTCAGACGCTTGAACATAATTTGCAGTATATATTTACCAAAAAGTCCTGCTTTTGATACAGAAGTGATGTTTTTGTAGTTATTTGTACTTCATAGATTCCATGAATGATTATTCGACATAGAGCTGTTTCACCAATCTTCAGCGTGGTACGCACGGGAAAGACTTGGAAGGCCCAAACACGATCGAATCCTCATAGTACTGAAAATTACTAGCTAAACCGCAGTATTGCTGTCTTAAACGGAATAATATTAGGGAATTGATGGCATGCATGGCTCAAAGGAGGCCAGTAGAATCTGAGCCAACCGTCGATACACTGCGTGAATGGGAAGCGGCGATTCATTCGCTGCGTTCTGCATCTCGCGGATCAAACAAGGAGAGAAGGTAATTGCATCTAATTACTGGATGGCCTACATATCCACTAGTCTCGGCGAATGGACGTGTTTGCCTCTAAGTCAGGCACGCACCATCGCTTTGATGGTCGCTATTAACGGATAGGCTAATCTGTCGTGATGAAATTGATGCTACTATCCATGTATTTTCCATTAAATATACGATTATGGGATACCCGTCAAGAATCAATCATCAAACGTCTTCGACATCTTGGATTTTACCTCTTCATCGCATCTCCAGCAGGCAATACTGCACAGGAGTAACTAAAGTCTACACGTTTCGAAGAATTTACACAGGTTTTTCATTCTCTTCTGGAACTTTGCAGAGACAGTGTCTTTCAAGTCCTTCATAGGCTCTGATTAGCTGTCACACAATCAGTGAATTCACTTGGTCAGTTCTTTTTTTTTCTGACTAATTCGAACGCTTATCCACGTCCCTACCCATTATCCCCTTTCTTCGCTCAGCCAGCACTCCCCAAGGATCTTTTCTTCCACCTTTTCTTTTTCCCCCTCATCGGGCGGTGAGTAATAAGCGCTCATCTTCACATTATAGTAAGAGGATCGTTAACGTTTAGAGGTTTGCGAGCCGGAGCACTCTCAGGAGGCAAAAAAGGAGTGAGAGAGAGAACATCGTGGAGAATCTCTTCGGTCTATCCTTCGGCGCCCAGCAGGTAGGCGTGAGAACAGTCAACTACAAGGGCATCCAATGGATTATACACAGATAGAGATAGGTTGCGAGTACACGTACCATACTCACATGCCTAGGCCTCTTCCGAGCCAAGAAGATACCCTACCTCTCTCTCCTTTTAATCTCCAACGTACCAAGGGTGGATTATTATCAAATTGCATGGTTCGCAAGTCTGAAGAACTTTTTTGCCTCGATATATCGCAAGGTTAATTGAAAACACTTATTACGAAGCTTCAATCATTATCATGGATTAAACGCCTGTGTGAGTATGTCCACGCATACCTTTGCCTAGAATGATGCGTTAGGATGAGACCCCTAAGTAGACCCAAAGCCGGATTAAACCACAACGTTTGCAAATGAACTTTTCTCGATTTAATATGGTAGCATGTATAGATAACATTAGTCAAATTAATTTCTTTAACTTAGTCAGATTCAGTGCTCATTGACGACAGGTTACGTGGACGTTCTTGGCCTTGGATTGATTTTTTATTTTCTTTGTGCAATTTCTTTTCACGAGGCCGATGATTTGCTTTTTAATATTAAATATAGCACCGCTTCGACAAAGAAACATATCTCGATTTCGTGAGGGAAATTTAAAAGATAACATTACCCAATTCACGAGTTATTTTCAAGATTTTTCTGGCTATGAGAGATACCGAGGTATTAATGGATGGAATATCGAGCAAAAAGTTGATCCAAAACAAAAATATTTTATAACTTTACCACCTAAATTATTCAGAAAAAATGTTAAAATAATTTGTGACACCTTAGATACCTGATCAATTCAAATGCAATAGTCACCTGATCCATGTCGTGTTCTTAAAAAGTATTTTATCGTCTGATTAATATTTTTCTTTGTTTCTGGACCTCCAGAGACGCCTGTAGCATTTGTTACTCCAGCACTCATTAGACCTATCTATGACAGACTCTTAAGACACTTTCCCTTCACTCAGCTTTTCACTGATACGATTCCATAATATCAGACGTCCAAAACGTCCCATTGCGTTGGCATGACGCATTACAGATAATAGGAGCTATATTTTTGAAACTTTCGAAATGGGGTTGCTTGGGACACTCGTTGTGAGTCATAACGTTGATGGACTTTTTATCCGCAGTAATATTTCGGGGACACTCAGTTTTGTCTCGGGTGTATTGCTGCTGCATTTCGAAAGCAAGAAAACTAAGAAGCGACATGTTTTTAACGCTTCGAGGGCACACTTCTGCTGCTAACTCATAGGTGCATGCTGGGTCGATCTGACCCATGACGTTTTTCAAATTTGTCTGTTTCGGTAAAAATGCATTTTTTGGTTCGTAAAGACTGAGAACGTTTTTTGTAGTAAATGATCCATATTTTATGACCCTTAATTTATTTTTTGACAAAAACGAAAAATAAATGCCAAAACATTCGCTGGTTTATGTGTGACAAACGATTTCTTTTGTAAAAGTACTGACGATTTTCAAGGATTTATCGACTTTCAAATTTCCTGTTCCAAAATACGTTGACATATTTCTGAACTCCTGACTTTTGTTTTCCAAAACCGGAATGAATATATATGAAGAACGTATGATTCGAAATGCCATCGAGGCAATTCGCTCAATATCCAAGATGCCTGAGGTGCTCGAATGTTTGAAGCATTATCGTTAAAATTGATGCAGGTTGCATCGCCAGCCTGGAGTCTCATTCGAAATTCATGGAGGCTTCATTTACCATCCTGTCATTCGAAACAAGCAGACAAATCATCAATGCTGGCGATATCTAAATCTTCTCCGGCGACTGGTTATTAATGCGATAATAAATGTCAAACCGGTGGATAATCGTGTCCCGTAACTTTCCATTAACGTCCTAACGCTAAGAGCGTCCTCTCTTGCGTCATGATCTCCGGCCAGGATACCAACCACCGAGCTATCTGCAGCAACGACGGAAAATACAGCTTCGTTTCATAAACGATGGATATACGCTGGATAACTCGTGAAAAAATAAATAAGAAGTCTGGCACCAACTGCTGTAGCGAATTAACCGAGTTTTAATGCTGCTCGATAAACCTCGAACTTCCAATATGTCACCATTTTCCGAAACATCGAGATATCCTGAAATACTTCAAGTGATTCACCAATCCTCTGCACTTGCTCTGAGCAGGAGTCTTTTATATTAATTGATAATACAGTGATACTTCGCTGCAACCCAAACGACATTTTCAAAATTTCACGTCTTTTCGGTGTCCATTGTGTTCTATTTCCACGAATAAAAGCAGACCCAGACCAGTTCACTTACACGAAAGACAAAAGTAGCCAGAAATGAAATATGACGTTTCTTCCTAATCTTCATCTGGTTAAGATTTTTTTTTTTTTCTTTATTTTTTCGATTTCCAAATCCTAAGCTGTGTGCTTTAATTACTAGGCTTACAGAAGAGATTGGCAATATTCATTGAAGGTTACTTGTCAATTTCTAGCAATTGCCTGGGTTTTAAAATTATGAAAACGGTTTCAAAATTGACAAAAGATCTCGACGATGATCAGCTGGTCAAACGTGATATCGAAAACAATGGCTAGCTCGTAATAGGAATTTTCAAAATTCCATTTTTCCACATTTCTGTTCCATTGTTTTGAAAGCAAAAAAAGGATGACGTGGCAAAAAAAGGAGTACTTTGGTCATTGCGATTAGAGACGCGTTTGCAACCGTAAACTCTGGTCTAGGCCCACTCGAGTGGACACAAAGAGGAGAAAAAACTTGAGTGAATAAGGCACGGTTAGTGTAGCGCGAGATAGTAGAGAATTACAGAGAGTATATGTCCAAGAGAACAGGTTAAGAGGGAGAGAGGAAGAGAGAGAGGAAGAGAGACAGAATGGCAACCGAGAGAGGGTCAGAAGTGTATTTTAAGAATCTCATTAAAAGAGCTAGGGCGTTTGCGCTCGCGTGCTGGTTCTTCACTGATTGGAGTTTCTCGCATCAAACGACTCTAATAACGGCAGGACAGACAGATGGACGAACAAGTTCAGAGAGAGTCGAGGAAGTCGCGTACTCGGTAATACGATGCTGCGGAATGGTACGTTGAAAAGTGAGGACGAAAGTATTCAGAGAGGAGATCCATACCGAATGGAATGTTGGAATCGTTGTAGGTATGGCGGGATGGAAATGAAGAAACGGACGAAAAAGAAGAGTACCGGATAAAGGAAAAACCATTATCATCACAGAGGTACGAGGGTGAAACGAAGTCATCGAGATATTCGAAGAGTTTGTTTGGGTTTGTCGGCAAAGAAAGCCAAACAAAGATTACTCAAAGTTGAGTATCAAATAGGTAGTTTAACTGTGGATGTAAAAGACATTTCCATTTAATTATATCAAGACTTCAATTAAGTTTAATTCTATTAACTTATTTTCTTACTGGTCCTGAGTTTTGGCTTCCTACATTGTCCTTCACGAATCTCGTACAACCTTTCTAATCACAAAAGGAGCCCCAGGGACATCCGAGAATCAATACGGACGAGATATGGGTTGAAGGCGTCGTAACTCCCACGGGCTCGCGCAGCCCAGTCGCCAAAGTTTCGTTTCACGTTTGAAAACTAACCGAGAGAACAGCAGCGTCTAATTTACAAGTTGATGACATCCGGACGGTTCCTACAGGTTTCAGCTCCTCCTCGTATTCGGGGACGTCGTCAAATGTCATTTTGTCGAAACCCCAAGGGTCTAGATAGGGAAAAATGGGATGAGCATTCCAATATACGGAAAGGAAACGTGATTTACATGATAAATAAAGTTTGAAATTTGGAACGAGTCGAATCATGAGAACATGAGAAATCCCAAATTTGGAAATTACGATTCCCGTGAAAGCCCTCTGTTCATTCCGGATAACCCTGAAGAAATGTTTAAAAAAACACGAACCAACATCCGTAGTCCATACCTCACCACAAAAGAGGTGGTGGAACCACGCGGAATCCTTATCTCAGGGTGACACGTAGATGGAACGGGCTTGGTTCATTGAAATGGACTGGAGCATTCAGGACCACCAAGATACGACGTGGTACACCCGGCGGACGTATCGTACCGTAAGATCCAAATGCATCGAGACTATGGCCGCGCTCGTGCGAACTTTTTCGTATAAAAGGTTTTTCAAAAGGCCGTATTCGCGTTCGGCACTTTCCTAATGCATACGTACCTACACACTGGTACGCGGTCACATACGCTTCAGTCGAAATCACATCGATGCATCTTTGGCGCATCAACAGCTTCGCCATTACTTTGGGAGCTAAAGAGTTCGTGTATGTAGCTCGTGCTAGCGGATGCCTTTCAGCTGGAAAGCTGTAGAAGCTTGATGATCGAACCTGAGTGATTTGCAAAGCGTAAAACCCGCTGGTAGGATGGCATCGAAGCATTACAAAAACTGGGAAAATCAATATCGTTCTTAGCCTAGCCTTTTCACTCCTAATCGCGCGGGATGCTTGGAAGCAGCGAGTTGGTAAATTCGTCACCCTCTTCCTTCGACCCTAGGAATATCTTTCAAGCCGGAATTCCTCAGTCGACGTTTACCACGACGTCGAAGCCACTCTACCCCTAGGATCTTGGTGCAAAAAGCGAAAATCTCATGATTACGAAGCACGGAGGTGCCAATCATTGATCGCAGTTTGGACAGCCTGGAAAAAAGTGTGGAGCAGAGGCAACGATAGACGCTTCCACTGGAGACGCAAAATAAGGGTGGAAGATATCAAGCATGATCTCACACACGTCTTACGGCCGATGAGCTCCCAGGAATTCGTTCTCTTATTTTTTCCAATCTTGAGGGTTGACGAACTGTGAATCAGGCCCATCTCGGCTTATTCCGACTGTACACATCGCTATGCGACCTGCGATATGGGCGACTAGAAAATACGACGCACGTTCGAGGCGTAATCCAATTTAGCGAAAGCTCAGCGAGCATCAAAAGTGAAAGAATCAATGAAGAATGACGATCAAACTTGGGTTGGTGGTTTTGCTTTTCACCATCCTTAATCTTCGAACTATATGATCGAAATCAAAAGCGTAGAACCTCGAGAAACGATGGCGAACATTTTCGTCTCGCTATTGGTTCAACAAGATTGGCACACTCGACCGCAGATCTCTACCATCCTACCCTTCACCATCAGACGCTGCCCGTTGGATGTACTTTGCATGACTAGCATGTACTTTGCATGGCTTTCTCATTTGATGTGGTCAGGGAAATAGTCGACGGCGGAGGTGAGTTCCGGTGGTGGCTACGAAGATGGTGGCTCGAGGGTAGCGCTCGATGGATCGTTGGGTTAAGTATTTGGGAAACAAGTCAGACGTACACCAAACCGCGAAGAGTTCCAGCAAGAGATCTAGCGACGCGTTCGACCTAGGTTTAACGGTATCTTACACCCTGACGGATTCAGGATATTTCGAGTCCTAGGATATTTGACTTGGCAACGACGCTTCCAGCCTTCCACAAGCGGCAACATCAAACCAAACCCACTTTCTCTCTCTTGCTCTCCTTGCGAAGCCGGAAATGGCGGATGCATTTGTCTGTGAATGTGGCTCCTCTCCTTCGTGGATCCTTGTTTCCCTTACCAGCCACGTTTCTAATAAGCGATATTATCCTACAGTCTGTGAGCTTCGCCTTGGATACCTTGCGCATTCAAACTACATTAGAGCGAGAACACGGCGATCTGGCGTCTGTGAGAAACTGGAGGAAGCAAGATGGGGTGGAACTTACTTGATCTTGATACCCATACACGCTACCCGACATCAGACAGTGTGTAGCCGGAGTCTCCGTCATTTTGGAACTTCCTCGAGAAGCCCTGCCGCAATTCTGAATTGCGGCTCTCACCTAGCCTAATTAATTTTCGTTGACTTGCTCCTACTGATACACCCGGTTTCTCGGGATTACGAAACGTACACACTGACGGCTCGCGAATGTGATAAGCTCGTGTTCCAGTAAAGGAAACGAGGACGCACCTTGTAACTCTATTTCTTTGCGATTGCTCTCCCATGGCTTATCGATTGCGCCAAAATTTAACCTTGCGCAAAACGGTTGCACATTTTTTAGACGTTCTGTTCGACTGAAACGAGTCCGGTTACATTCGTGTTTGGAAATGGTTGGCGAGTAGACTTGAGTATGAACAGGTCGTGGAAATTTCACAGCAATGATCCTTTTTTCCAAATCGTCAGATGACGGCAGACGGTTACAGAAAAAAGTTTATTGCCCGAATAAAACATTAGAAAGGATACATTTGGACTGAAGAAAGTTAAGGCCCGGTTGTTTTTGGACACATTCTACAATCATATGCAGACTAGACATACCAACAGACTGATCCACCGAAAGTCTAAAATACCTGTCTAAGGTTCTCGTTTGGGTCTGTTTCGTCATCAACGAAGTGGAAACTATGTATCGAGGATGAAAGTGATCATGAAAAGCTATGGTGGCTGGATTTCTTACTAATAGGAAAGCATCGCAACTTTTTTTGGCAAATAGTATATGCCCATTTTTTCAATACTCTCCCGTGAATAGTGTTTGAGTTTTGCTGTACACGCTCTTGTCCTCCAGGCTGTATTTTCGTATCAGCGAGCCCAAACCGGAAACGCAATCAGCACAGTCGCGTTCTCAATCTCTGCGAGAAAAAGCGACAAAATATGGTCAACACGGGGGAAAAATTTGCACCTCCCGTTGAGCACACAAGCCGAGGACGAAGAAAAGAAAATAAGAGATGTTGGAGTGGACACGCTAAATATAAATTGTGTTTATATGTGCTTATGTGAGAGTGGAGCGAATAAAGCGTGCCAAAGAGCATTAGGAATAAAGGACTGGCAACTGGCGGAGATCCTGAAACAGTGAGTTTTCCTCGTTCCCTGGTACATCCATAAAACGAGATAAAAATACAGCTGAAGTTAAGAGGTAAATAGAAGAAAGTCGTACGAGGACGTGATGCAACGAGGACTTAGGTAGATACCACATGGAGATACGTAAATATATGTGTCATACCTACTTTGTATACAGTCCTATGCTCGCACGGATCCAACGTGTCTCAGAAATATTGTGTTCGCTTCTGTCGAGTGAGATATCCTAACGGAAGCAGGGCAGACAGGTCGACGATGTTTTCACCAGTAAATACCGAATCCCTCTGCACACGTGTTTTTTTTTATCCTCTGCAGCCAAACTACCAAGATTCCTCTTATGCCTGCATCATACATCAAACAGCTTTTCCTTTTTCTTCCTGGCCCGTTGATTCGAGATGTCACGTTCCTCGTCGAACCTGGATTACGGCTTGAAATCCGGTGCCAAGAACGGTTCCAGAACCATCTCTTGAGGATTTCGAGAGGGAAATCGGGAAACAAATTCCAAGCATGCTACAATGGAGACCGTTGATTTCCTACATTCATCCAGTTCTCCCAATCTCAATTTTTAACGCCACTTTTGTCGCCATTGTTTTACCCTACTGCAATTCGCTTTTAGTCTTCTCCTATCATCCGACTGAACGTGCACAGTGGCGGCGAGTTTTTTGCGATGATGCTGAAGCCCCTTGGTATTTTTCTAGCGAATTGGAATATGGCCTTGGGCGGGACTGTGATGAGAATCATAGCCTCGCTCAATAGCACACTCGGGCCTCCGTTAATTGAAGCACATAGAGCCCATATGCGAATCCAGACCTGTCCTAACAAAGCGGTGAACGGATCGGTATGCGACAATGGTGTGTTCGCTTTGCGGCACATGCACGTTGGCCCACTACGCCGGGTCATCGCAATTGGAGTTTCCCCTCGTTCGAGGGGCCCAACGTAAACTTCGACGTTCTATGTGGGATCCTATGTGTCGATGACGTTAGTGCGTTCAAACGTCATAGGGAATTCCGGAAAATGAATAGCGAAGAGTATAATCCAATCGAAACGAATTCTCGTTTTCCAATATGGAAAGTGGTATATCGACATAGGAGAAAAAAAAGCGAACATAAAGCGCCAAAGATTGGCACATTTTTTTCTGTCGTTCAGTAGAATCCATTGGCATTAATCGTACTCACACCACATCGCTATTGAAATAGTACCCATGGAAACTTCATCGCTCCAACATTCCACCTAAAATAACCAACCCGAACGAAACGTGTTTCGAAAATATCGAAGTGTTGGAGTTTTTTAAATTATCAATGAAACGATTATTGGAAATACCACTCGAGTATATTCCATAGAACTGCTTACCAAAGTTCACCCAGCCAATATCAGGCTTTCGAATTTACCCAAGTTGCACTAATATTTGATCTAGTAACCGACAAACTTGGCAGGCTGGAGTACTCGTTAAATCCTTGGAAGCACGTAAGAGGCTCCCTTTCGATCTATCGTACAATAGGATGATGCAAGCACTTGTGACGTTTAGCGAGTCCTAAAGGAGCTTTGTTAAGTGATTAGGAAAGCGTGGCGGTGACAAGCATCACGTGAGGAAGTGAACCAACCAGTGTACAAGGAGCAGGTGTACAGAGTAAGAGATTGAGGCGTACAGAAGGGACAGTGGTACATAGAGGCAGCGAGTCAACACGTCCATTCGCTCAAGCTCGCCAGTTAGCTTAGGTTTCCAGTAGCGCCATGTGTACGCAGACGAAGAGAGACAGAGAGAGAGAGAGAGAGAGAGAGAGAGGAAGCTGGAGAACTATGCACTCGCCCTGTGATTCATGTTGGTGCGAAGAGACATCCACATAAGGTTACCGCACACGTGGCCCACGCAGACAGGTGATCACCGAGATCCAGTCCACAATCATACACTACAAAGGATTCGGATCTATCGGTCACCCCTTCCACGATGGTCATTCGCGGTCGTGTCGGTCCAGCAAACCGCAAGCTGCGTCCCCAGCTTTCCAGAATGTTTGCGAAGCTCCCTCGTAACGTCCTCACTCAGCCACGCAAACGCTCTTGATAGCTAGTAAAATCGTACTTCAACTTGGATGAGGTTGAAGGACCTGCTCGAGCAAAACAGAGACATTCAATCCTGCTGATTGGATTGACTGAGAATTGAAAAATTTCTAGCGCTGATCACATTAATTGTATCGGACTCTTCAATTATTTTAATATCATTTTATTCGTCTGAAATTATTATCAATACTTTGTTCCTAGTATTTGGAATACTTTGGCAGTTGGAAGTATCTTATACAAAGGATGTTGAAAAAGGTTGCTGTTTGAAGGTTCTCTGATAAGGGAAGGACTTGTCTGAAACTTCTCTTATCAAGAATGCATTAAATAAGTCCTTAAGGGCCCTTATTTTTATGAGGGGAGTCCTGTCAATTTTTCGTATTGATAGTGATTACTCATTGTATGAATGTTCTTCGAAACGATAATTCGTAAATGGGTATGCTTTAATTTCGTATTCAATAATATCAGCACAAATTCAGGGACAATACCGTCCATAGAATCTCATATTACTGAATAAGATTTATTGAAAAATCCCTTTTGATCACTGTTATTTTTAATTCTCTCACGTTGAATGGATAAAAATTTGTAAAAGCTGTGTTTCATTTAAAGTCCTGAATCGAGTCAAAGGCTTCGTGATCGAAATTGCTACAGGTCCCGGTGCTTGATTAATCCTGGACTACAACCATCTACTCTTCGCTTTACACCTCGTTCTCAGTGACGCATCCTGGTCCGCCGCGTAGAACCATGGAGGGGTTGAACAACCGCGTGGAATCGGCTGAATTGTAGTTTTATCTTTCATCCGGGTTTCCGGCACTGATTGCAATAAATAGCCAATTTGCATCGCGTGATCTCATTTTTTGACACCTTGTGCATTCGACAGAAAAAAAAAGAAAAAGTTGAACGAACTTTTCAAGAAGTTACGGATGTCGAGCGTGAGGGTTGATGATTCAATTGACTCGTTGAATCGAGTTAATTATTCGTTCTTGTTAAGGACGGGCTTGACGATCACGCGATACGAACGGAGCAAAAGTATACGAAATCGGGTACGGACGATCGCGTGTCATCGGAGCGAATGGATATCCGCTGCTTTTCAGGAACTTCCAGATATATATATATATATGAGCAGCTCGCAAAGTAGAGTTTCGCATCAGTGATTTGGGTGATTGAGATCACCAGCAGTGTAGGATCGACTGGCAAATCTCAACGGTAATATCTCGGTGGCAATCACGTTTGAGCATCGAACAGTACGTCCAATCGCATCATAATTACACTCGCAATAATCAACTGAAGAGCTTTGGGGGATAGTTTGCGTTCGATTCTCGGGTGGATTACCAACGCTTCGACCAAAATACAGCCCGATATTACTGGATTTATTCCAGTCAATGCGTTCATCACGATCGACACGAATCCTGATATTGGGAGTTGCTATTGGGCCTAACGTCATTGTTGATATCGACGTGTGAAAACCTCCCGATGGAAATTCGAACTCCAATCATCGCGATCGACTCGAGTGATCTCTGGATGGACCCCAATGATCGTTCCAATCGACAAGCCAGCGCAGTCTTTTGTCCCCGGAAGAGGAAACGACGATACTAATGATTTCCGTTGGAGTTCTTGCGCTTGCCTGATTCTCAAAAGGACTGACGCATTTCGAGAGTGCATCGTGAATTGGCTGAACTGATTAGATTCGTTTCGGTCCTTTCTATCGAAAGATACGAGTCGAGCTGAAATAGAATCGATTGATCGCTTATTTACGACTTGGTCAAGCAAAGGGAGGTGAAAACCAGGATGGGGAAGTTGAGCAATACGTGGGTCGTGAATCGACCAGCGGAATCTCGTGTACTCGTCGAGTGGGGAAATTTCTTATCGAAGTTCCACGTCGGGACTCCATCCGGGCTGCTTGACTGGGGCACACAAATAGACCCCGTCGAGACAGACCGAACGGACGAGATGGTCTTTCCTGTTGCATAATAATCTATCGGTCTTGTTCAGGAATCGAGAACAGACCTCGTGCATCCAAACTGGATCACCTATCTTTGACGCTGTTCGGATATTACCTCGGGAGAAACATGTGTATGTGTTCATGCATATTTACAAATTGTTGGTATACGTTCGCCAACCGGATTGCTTCGGCTGATCTCACCAATGTCGAAATTCTTTTGAATATTCGATACTCTCTCTCTCCAGATGCTCCCAGATTTTCCGATAATCTAGACCACGAAGAGTTTTTCGTTGCTTTCTTAAAATAGATCTGGTTCAACGTATCACTGAGGGGATGTTAAAAAATCGTAATCATTCTTGAAAATTTGAGAAATTGTGGCTTTTGATGGAACGATCATTATTTTACGTTAATAATTATTATAACTCCATTAATTATTTCACTATTTGTCATCAAATAGTTCAGCATTTGTATGCTTATTAGTTTGTTCGGGTTGGTTTGTTTTTATGATCAACCACGTGCCAATATCGTTGAATTTCACTTGAATTATTATTAAATTTCAATAATTAACCAACTATTAATTTATTATTCAATTAGCCGAGCGTGGGCGCGTGTGTCTGTGTATGTACTTGTGGATTCGTTACGAATGTCAACCGATAAGTGGACAATTAGACTGGGAAAATGCAAAAAAACGTTTCTCAAATATATTTTTGACATTTTTTCCCCGAAATTTTCGGTTTTGGAGGAAATAAATGGTTGATTTGTGTTCAGGGGATCAAATTACATCGTAAAAGACCTATAAAAAAAATATTAAAAATCAAAATTTTTTTCCGATTTTTGGGCAAAATACATTTTTTTCACTAAATCATGGATAACTTTTTTTCCTTTAGGATTTGGGCCTCCAGTTTGCGCTTGATCTCTTCGTTATGATTTTCTCTTTAAAATCATTTTTTAATAATTAAAATCCGATGGTTTTTCGATTTTTGGCAGAATTTCAAAGTTGGACCATCGATTTTTGCAAATTTTTCCATACATACCCCTTTGCATCTTTTTTTGCGATTTTTCAAGTGGGCTTTTCCAAACACACCAATTGAATCACCATAGCATAAAAGAAACTTACTCTACGACCTTTTGAAATATCGTGATTTTTGAGATTCCGGTAAAACGGCCGGGGGAGGTCGAAAAATTTTTTTTTCCGTTTTTAAAGTATTAAAAGAGTGCATTTGATCGGAATTTTTCCGCTTATTACGAATATGCCCGAGTTTTTGCCGAAAGTGGAAAATTAAACTGGGAAAATGCAAAAAACTTTTCTAGAATATTTTTTTGCCATTTTTCCCTGCGGCAGCTTACGGTAGCTATCGTAGCGACGGAGGTTACGAATTCGCGCGGTAAATTAGCTAATTTAATTTATCATTAAATTAGCTGTTTGTAAAGTTAAACAAGTACGAAATAATCTAGAATTGCAACTCCACGATACCCCCATTTGGACAAACTTTTTGATCGACTCTCCATCCAGTAATACCATAAGCAATTGCGGATATTGGAACCTTAATCCTTGATGCCAACACGTTGAGACTCTAATTACATTTTGAAACCCAATGTGGCAGTCCAATAACGAATATTGTTCTTCGGGGTGGAGCAGAACTTTACAAACGAAGTTAGAGCCAATCAAATTAACTTAAATCAAGTTATACAACACACTGGAGGATATCCGGACCTTTTTTTTATCCTGGATTTAATTTTAAGATAAGCTTTTCACGATCGATTATTAACATTTCAGAATTGCAACTCTTATCTTTGAACAATATTTTTGGGTTACCAAATCAAACTGATTAAAAAACAAAGTAGACAGGAATAACCACCACGGAACGTTTTAGGAGTTTCCAAGGTATCCTGCTGTATAAAGTGTCATTCCGGTAGCTTAGAATACAATCTTTAATATGCATATTATTTTCAGCACGTATTATAAAAATATACAAAAATCGATTTGACTTTTTAGACACTTAACAGTGCAGTTTTACCTTAAAAAATTACTGGATGGACCATCGGGATCAAAATTCGTCCAAAATGAGAGAACCGTTGATTTACGAATCTAGATCACATCGTACATACTTAGCTTTGTAAAAAACCTAATTCAATCACAATAAAAAACTTTGATGAACGTAAATTTTCCACTTTCAATAATAATTGAACCGAAGTTTCGTCAGCGATCGTACATTTCATCCACCACTAAAAAATAAATATATATATATTTCTGAATAAGTAAATTTGATGAATGAATTCAAATTCGTCGATTTTTGACTACCTATCCACAGGAGTAAATTAACGCCTGAAGAGATGAACAATTTCCGGATCAATTAGGATCGAGACAACGTTCCTTCCTTTATAAACATTTGATGCAACACTCAACCTTGATATGCATTTATATCCAGCGATATTCCAGCACGTGTCTCTGCCCAGTCTGGACTTCCAATGAGCTCCCCCCCCCCCCCCCCCCACCCGCGACTTTAATTCCGGCAATAGTCGACGCGTAATTACGGGCGCTCTTCCAACGCGTCGAAGTATAGACCCGGCATATATTGTACCCGTAAACAAGTTCTCGGTGTATTCTCAATCTCGGTACTGTCCGGAGAGCGTTCAGCGACTCTCTTGGCTGGCATTATTGTGTCGCCTCGTGGGCGTTTGTGTCGGAGCGTAGGCCGCGAGATTGAGAATATACGTGGGCGCATCGAGTCGTCTCTACGCGCCGCATATTCTTCTCGAGTCTATCAATTTATGTCCACGTACAGACGCACATCGAGTGCACGATGTACAAGCGAAAGAGAAGTTAATAAAGCTTAAGGAAGACACGAGTACCTTATAGACGGGAAGCGTGACAATGCCACGATGTCGCAATGTAAGAGACGAACGAGATGAGAGCTTCAACGACGAAGCCTCAGACTCGATTAATTATTAATTAATCACTTTGCGAACTATCCGAGAACTTATCGTACGTCGAGACTTTTTTTTTTCCTTTTTTTTTCTTGGCACATGAAAGCCCGGGAGATCTCTTCGCGTGTCTTTCGCCGTAACGGAAAGCTTCAAGGATTAAGGGATAATTACATCTTCGTGATATCCAAAGTTTTTACGGTCCTGATATTAGTCCTTTATATTCTTGTAGATTTTTTGTAATTATTTTTTTATATGTTTGTTAAATATTATATTTTTTGTTTTTTTTTTTTATATATTTGAAGTTATTTATATTTATTTTTTGTATTGCTTATCTATATATTATTGAGAATCTCTTTTTATAAAATCCTGCCACCCTTATTCGATTTTTTTCGTCCTCTGTTTTTTAAATAATTTTTATAGTACACACATTTCAATCATATACCAATCAAATTATTTTGAGAATTTTCACGCAACATTTACAGTTAATAAACATCAAAAATCTAGGCCATAAAAACGCTCATACGAAAATTAAAAACATGATTAATAGAGAAACGGTTATAAAAGTGATAATAAATGTTTCGTCGAAATTTCAAATGAATTAAATATTCAAATTCCAAGCGAAATTCTTTCCGGTTGAAAATTTAATTAACCGGTAGTATAATTTCATAATGTTACCATCACCAATAAAAAAAAAACCAAATCATCCAATCCCTAATGATTTCAAAAAAAGTTCAGTTAAACTTGACAAACCAAATATCCACTGATCCTCCGTAACAATTATTAAGATATTCCCCCAATCCACCAGGACGAATAAACATTAAAAAGAACTTCAATTTACAAAACGACCCAATAAAACAAATTCGTGCAGTCCCAATACTAAATTCCCATCGGGAAGAGTATCCACGGTTTTTCAATCGACGATAAGAAAGAGCGTCCAACCCGGCCCGAGTTATCGGGGCTTAGCCGATTCTGGTATTCCCGTGGGAATTCTGGGCGGAAATATCCACCTCGCGCCTAGCCCGGATATCGGAGAATTTCGCACAACAGCTTCGACGAGACGGAGATGGATCCTCGTACTTTTGTACGAAAATGGAAGGTTCCATATACATATATATATATATATACGAGAGAGTTGGTCCGTTCCGCCTCATCCTTACTTATTCATCACGCATTTACTTAGAGACTGAAGTGCCTCGTCCCGTTTCGTAAGCACGTGGATGCGTTCGTATGTGTATGGGTTGAAAGACCCGCGAGGGAATAGAACAACTCCGTCAACTCGTCGATAAACGTGCACGCGTTTATACACGTGTCCGTACGTGTGTATCGCTACTGCTCGGCGTTTTAGTACCGCTATCCACGAGACCGAGTCTTACGAGCCGTTTCGCTAGAACTAGTGGCAGGACGGGCACACAAGCCCCTTTGCGCATCCGTACGTATATCGGGAAGAGCCGTACAGTGACGTTCGTTCATGGCTACTGCATACATTCACGAGCCAACCGTGAACGGTCCATCAACGATCGTTCACCGTAAAGATAGCGAACTGTACCAATAGCTGCTACTTTCACAAGTCCAAGGATCTTCCCAATAGTCCTCGGAGATCGGAGCCAACCATCTAAATGTATAGATTGGGCGTTGGCTGGATGCAAAGTTTTTTTTTTTTCTTCTTCTTTTTTTTTAGTCGTTTGAAGAAAGTTTATGGTGATTAATTTTCGAGGAAGTTCGTCGTTATTAGCTTTCTTGGTAGTTAGTTATGATTAACTGTCTTCGAAGATAATTGTGATTAAGTTTCGTCGAAGTTAATTATGATATACTTTCTTCGAATTACTCAAATTTTGTTCTATTAAAAAACATCGTATATTATTATATAATTTTATAGATATAAGGTGTCCCACGAAGGAATGTCATCCGTGAAATCGAGGTGAAATTCTGAGCTGATTTATATAAGCGTGTATGGTTCACGGATGAACCACTGAATTATTATTATTATTGTTATTATTATTATCTTTTTAAAGTTGCTTTTGTATGAACAGATTTTCATGTGATGAGGCCAACGTCAATATTTGCCTATTCTAGATATTCAAATATTACTGATATAAATTTGAGTAACATTTAAGTATTGATCGAATTTAATTAAATCATTTAAAACAAATTCTATAAAAAAAGTAACCTCTAAAAATGAGGGGGGCTCCAAATATGTATATATGAAAAAACGTAACCATGATCGATGTAATTAATTCGTCATGAGGATTTTCCTCCTATCAGTTGAATTTCCTCTTATCAGTTGAATTTCGACAATTTTTATCAGATCTCATAAAGCAGAATGGAGACCCACGCGCTGGGTTCTGTGAAGAAATTCATTGACGCGATTGACGATTAATCGACGGATTTTCCGTTCCAACGATCAGAACGATACAGGTATTAAACGATGAAAAAAAAATGCCGCAGAAAATTAACCTGTCGCGAAAGAAATTAAATTTTCATGACCTGGTAATACGAGTATATGAGCGTACACGCGAGAGCCCGAATAGGATATCGCAAGGCCGCTTTACCATGGCGAGCTTTACGGAGCTTCGTTGCTTCCTCCGGCGTTCTGATAAATCGAATTTGTCGAAATATGCAAATCAGCCTGGACCCCCGGCAGCACGCTCCGCTGTTGCTATCACGTACACTATACGCGATCACTTATGTATGCGTATAGAGAATCCGACACGAGGAGGAGAGCCTCGATCACGTGATAGCACTGAAAATAGATTTCCCGTGTCTCCGAAGTTCCGACGGATAATCGAATCGCGTGTCTGACCCTCCCTACCATTGACTACTTCAATTACTTATTTACGCTCTTTCGGTAACTCATACTTGATTAAGAAATCCGGCGGTAGCCCGTGAGCCAAAACGAAAAGAGGAGAAGGCACATCGGTTTCCCCTCCAACTCTGATTGCAATGCCAAACCGACCCACGCAATGCCAGGACAGTTCCCACCAATGTGGAAGCATTGGGTTGCTCAAGGACAAAATCCACAATTCGGGAACACCGTTATCAATCATTTCTAGGATAATGATGAAAGATGATATTTTACGATTCTTTTCGTCATTCTTTTGCCGCGCAGCCGATACTTGATCCAAGAAAATGTACGGTTGGGAGGACTCTGACGATATTTCCAGTTGAGCAGTTTCGTGATTAGCCAATACTCAGAGCGGTGACTGGTATGCACCAGCTGGCACATCCATCAATGAGCGTTGACTGTACGAAAGCTCGATCTCAAACTTTGGTGTTTGCTTGGGTTTAGTCACCAGGGAATCCGAGCAGGGGATCGTCTATACTGGCATCAGTTTTCCACAGTTTTCCCTCGGCAAACGCGGAACGGTGTTACGCAATGGGACTCCGGATATACTAGAAAAGTTAGGAAAGCGAAGTTCTAGGTTAGGTTGCGTAAGCCGAGTGCTAAGGTGAAAGATGTATCAGACTAGGTTAGGTCAGCGATGTATTAGGTTACGTGAGCAACATGTTAGGTTAGGTTAATTAATTAGATAGGAAATTATAGAAAAGTGTTCACGCAAAAAGAATACTTTTTGGCCTCGAGAAAACAAATATACATTTCCTGCAAAACGGACAACCCCAACACCACAAAAATGTTGGAAAATTAGCTAGCTTGCACCCAACGAATGTTCGAATAGCACAAAAGCAATTGTTTTTTTCCGGGTGAGCGGGTAACAACTGTGTACGAGGTGAAAATGGAAGCTTCGAAGGCAAGCACGAGAGAGGAAGAGGTAGCCGTGTAATTTGACTTCCTACCGGGAGTTCTCGATGGGCTGGAGGGCAAAATATACTTTATACATATACAACGGAGGTAACGTGCTCTTCTGCTATTGCTACCGGTTGGATACACACACCTATGAGGCAAAGGCCTGGACTGTCTGCCGTTGTACGTTGGTCTTGTTGCAAATACTGGCTACCGCATTGCCGTTGCACTACCTACTGCAACGATTACCCACCGGTGGATGGAGCTCGCTGCAATTCAGCTACTGGACAACTTATATAGAGAATGGATCTTTTGAAGACACGGATTCTCGTATAACGTTCGATTCAAGGACAACGAACGCTGGTACTCTGGTTCAGGATGTCGAGTCTTCAAAATTATCATTCCTCGTGTACATGCAAGCCTTGTATTTGGATTGCGTAGCATGTTGGCTATCCAGATGTGCAGTAAAGCGGGTGAATGCATGGATAAGCGCACAAGAATTTCATGGACCTGAACTGGTCATGGATATCTGGCTGTTGCCTACCTGCTGCGCCAAGTCGAACCAGAAAAAAGATTCTTTTGGATCCCAGATAGAACAGCTCACCTATTCCCATTCGGTCTGGAACGTATGTGCTTGAACCAGATGTGAAGGCCTTCCGACATCGGCAACAATCCTATTGGTTACTGTGATTTTCCAATGGAAGCTACAGGTCATCAGATACTGGAACATAATCGATCTCTTAGCTGATGTCCGGTTTCGAGCTCAAACGATAGCGATCTCACAGCTGATGCCCAGGTCCTAGCTCAAATGAGTTTTCTCCAGTCATCAAGGATCTGAAACCCCAATTAATACGACCCAATACCGACCATGAGGCGATGAAGGAAAGCGATTGGAAGAACCGTTGGGAATTTCTTCGTTACCAAAATTATTTTTAATTCCTTTATCATTGCTATCCAAAACTTGTCTTTTACAAACGCTGGGCAAAAATGTCTAAACTATGTTAAAACGGTCCCGCCCTTTTCGTAGTTGAATTGAACAATGGAATTAAATAACGTAGGATAATTGATTTTCTTTATTTTTTCAATTATGCAAAATTCAATGTCATTCGTTCTTTTAGGTGGATGATGAGGTCGGCGATCAAATTTACCGAGACTGACGTGACTGCAAACGCTTTAGAACGTCGCCATTGAACCAAACTTTTGGCTAGAGATTCCCGAATCCGTAATAACTTTTATGCGGTGTTCAGTTATGGTGAGCACTTGGCTAAACTTTCCTTCGACGTGTTATCGTACACTCCGTTCAGCGTGTACGTACATACGCGTCTGTGGAAATGCGCATATAAATATTCAAATATCTAACGCACTAATATCTACGGTTGCACACAATAAAGGGCTCGTTAGCGCGTCAGTACGAGTTGCTCTACGTAGGAGCGTGTACGTATGATTTCGCGCGTGTGAGAAATTTATCCGCGCCCGGATGAAGTTTTGCAACGAGGAGCTCTCTCGTACCGAATGGACTTTACAGCCAGGAAATGTATGCGCAAACCTTGTTAACCTCTTTGTGCGAAACTGCTGGATTAATTTTGTGCAAACCCGCTTTTCCTGGACGACAAAGAACTCCCACCAAAATTCGTTCGCTTTTCCACATTCCTAGAGATCTCCGGAATTATCTTGAAGAACAATGTAGAATCGCGTTTTCGTCGACGGTATTATCGATACTTTAATTTATGATATTAGTACATAAATGTTTGAAAAATCGCCAAATTCTTGAAAATTTGTTCAAATATAATTCTTGATGATGATGAATTTGATTATGCCATAGTAATAACTTTCGGTCAAAATAAATGTATTGCAAAAACAAATTTAGAAAACTTGCACGTAACATAGCACAATAATGAATTAAAAAATAATACAGATATGAAAATACATAAATATAAAAGACTAAAAAAGCGGAATTGCTAAAGCGATATAATTTTTCCAAAAAATAATGATAAATGATAACAATAATAATAATAATATTAAAAATAATGATAGTAATAACTCGAATAATCATTTTTATAATGACAATAACAATAATAATACCAAAAGTGTAAATAACGAATTTATAGAATACCAGAAGTACAAGAATAGACCAGATCTACAAGTATAACGAAAATCGCATACCACAATTACAGTTCTTCAAACGAGAACTATCAAAAACGAGTACCAGTTCGGTCCTTTCTCATAACTTGATGGATCGATGAAACCGACTTTTGTTGACCGAGCTGGCTGTCTTAACACGTGTCGAGCTGTCGCCACTCACAAAGATAAGGACAGAGAAACACACGCTGATAGACTTACATCCCTACATGCGGAGGGTTGTTTTTTTTTCCTTCCTCGGTTGCTAAGATTTTTGTGCTCGATCTCTCTTGACTTTTTCACATCCATCACATACTTCATTTCCCACTCGGTTTGCCCGGCGAATGAAAATCTCCCCTGAGCCTGACGATGAAAAAAAAAAAAAAAAAAAGAAAAGAGGAAGGGTGTCGTTTCGCTAGCTAGAATCGAGGTCAACGATTTCCACGCCTCAGCAGCTTATAGGTCGACTCTGTTATAGCTGTTGGACGTATGCACACTCAGACACACGAATTCCGTTCGTGCGAATCCCAAAGACTTTGGCTGCGGAAGACATCGCTCGGTTGATACGTATGCGCGTAAATACGTGTACGTACGGATGTACATAGAGTACGCAAAGGAGCTCAACGTGTATCGCGTGACTCCAATGATCGATGCACCTCCGTGTTAAATAATTCAGTGATTTCCGCTGCCGAGTCTCCGCATCGCGGCCTTCTCGCCGCATAGTCTCGCTCTTTTTACTCTCCGGGCTGAGCACAACACCCGTTAAGTGGACGCCAGGGCAAATCGAGAACTATCGTCGCTTCTCTACACCCGCGTAATTACGATCACCCGCTAATCTGAATTCAGGTCGATCGAAGTATCTTTATTTTTTTATATTTTTTGAAAACCTCCGGTCACCACGGGTATCGACTAAAATTACTACTGGAATTGATACTGGAACCGCTGGAACTTACTAAACATCGATTTTGAAAATATTGAAAATTTATGTCATTCCAAAAAAGAATTTTTGGAATTTAGGTAACGGTACTAATGCTCGGATGGTTAAGAATTTTTGAAATTTAAACATTTATTATTTATTGAAACATCGGTTTCAAAGACAGTTACCGGAACTACCGTCAAGCTCGTGAATTCTGGTTTTCAGAATGCATTGATTAATAGCTGGAGAGTTGAATATTTTTAATTATAAATCTTAAATTGTTAAATAATAGCAAATTGTATCAGTTTTCGGACACCAATTACTGTTTGCTCCTGTGTTCGGACACTTTCGTGCACCAATGTTTGGTCATGTTATTATTGTTATTTATTTATTATTATTATTGTTTATTAATTTCCTTACTTTTCATGTATATTGCTAATATAGCGAAATATTCCAAGTTGCCTTACGGAAAAAGAAGTTACGTTGATGCGGTCCGAGAATTGAAGCTTCATAATCATTTCTTCATTTTTGTTTCTACGTAGCCAAAGTTTAACATACCCTTGGGTTTCGTTCCCTCTCAAACGCCACTTACCACCTTTCCTCAGGGTACGTCGAAATGATAGAAAATTCGGGTCAGGTCCGATGATCATCTGTTTTTTTCTGATTTCCTGGACCACGGACTTTTGATCGAAGTATCCTAAACTAAGTTCCAGAAGTTTCAGCTTTTCGGTCATTGGTTGATGCACCAATTACTAACCGTCTGAGCGGTCACCGCTCCGAGTATTGGTCGTTTTGATGAACGCGTTGTTACCGTCAAATACCTGGCCGTCCATCCGGTTGTCGATTGATTTACTTTGTTATTGGAACAAAGTTTGAAATTCCGCCCGTGGCTCTGAAACAAATGATTCGTGAGCCAATGTGATAAGGAATGTTATCAGTAGTGGCGTGTACGATTATAACACTAGTGACATGTTTATAAAGAATTGGAAACGTCTTTTCTCATCTATGTACATATAAATGTGGATATTCGTGTATGCGAGGGCGTTATTGATAAACGATAAAATCTACTTCGGAAGGACGTGAACGATAAATTTTGCGGTACTTCCTGACCACCGACGAATCGTTCGACAAACCACGCCGAGCTGTATAAATCACACTTGGAGTAAGCTCTGTTATGAGAAACCAAGAGGGAGAGAGAGAAAGAGAAAGAGAGGGAATGAGGGAGGGGGAGCGAAAGAGGGAAAAAGAGAAAGACAGGAGAGGGATGGAGAGGGAGGGAGAGCCAGAAAGAATGGGAGAGGGAGGGAGAGAAAAAGAGGGAAATGGAAAGAGAGAGAGAGAGAGAGAGATGATGATGATGATGGTGAAGATAAAGTTTATTACGCGCTAGTCATACTATCGGGCTACAATGGTTCTAACAATAAAAATAAAAATCATACACGTATAATAGAAATTAACAATAGAAAAATTATGCCCCAGCGGACTTTCGGACAAAAAAATGAAATTATAAGAAAACAATACAATAAAATAATAACAAAAAAAACAAAAATGAAAAGAATCAAATGATAGAATAAGATATAAAAAATAAACAACATAACATAACAAAACTTAAACATAAACTAAAGCAAAACTCGAAGTAGTAATAGCAATAATAATTTTAAAAAATAGCAATAATAACCGAAGTATAACTAAAACAGAATATAGAAAAATTAATAAAGAAATCGAGAGAGAGATAGAGAGAGATGAGGGGGACGTAACGTACCGCCACTTTTCATCGTTCTCACGTTACAAAAACAATGGGCGAACGGAATCGCGTAGCTATAGAAATGTCTATAGCTATATTTCATAGTGACATTCCCATCGACGACTCTTACTCTTCATCCCTCAAACGACACACCCGTTAATTCCGGCGTCGTCGAATCATTCACGAATTAGGGAATTGAAACGATCGCTGGGAATCGCACCTCGGTCGGTCGGATTCTGTAAAATAACGAGCGACGCATAAATCGTGCCACGTCCGTTCTATGACTCCACTGTCTCGCGCTCCTGTCCCCGCGTGGTCTTCTCGTGTTACAGGCTCGTCGAACGCTTTTCGAAAGCACCAGACGTGAAAACACGACCCGGGAAACTTCACGGTTCGCAATAGCCGAGTAACGATCGGTTACGATCGTTGTTTGCTTTTTACTCCATTGTTTTTAATGAAAAATACGTGCGCTCGTGTAATTGGATAATGACACATCGAGTCTGACAAGTATTCAGAGGGTCGTTCGCGTCGAGGGCCCTGAAGTAAATGGGAATCCGAAAACACTATAGATTGAAGATAATTTTAAACCAAATGTAAATTAATTTCGATTATTCGTGATAATGCAAACAAAATCCAACATATTTCAAACTTTCCTACATAATAATAACAAAAACTGAACAAACAGCAACCCTTCGTGATAACAAAAACGAAACCCAAACACACTCGAACCATTCGTAATAATAAAAACAAAACCAAAACAAACTTCAACCCCTCAAGATAATAAAAATAATATCTAAAAAAAAACTTTAAGACAACAATAAAGAACAAAAATAAAATTCAAAAAACCTTGACCTCATAGAAGGGGTTTTTTTTAACCCCTTATTTTCTTAATACAAAATTATTAGGTGGCAGATAGAAACTGGAAATTCTAAAAAAGTTTACATGATTCTCGTCGTTACAACAGACCAAAAAAACATTTAAACAAATTTTTTTTTCATAATTTTTCTCCCTTTCCAATTATGTAAAACCCAACCCCATCATTTGACCTCCTCCTCTTCCAGAAAACAATTTTCCCAGAGAATCTCCATATTAAATAACTAATATAAAAATGTATTCAACATTCCTAGCTTCAATATTTTAATTATACAACCCCCAAATTGATCTATGAAAAAACGAGTGAATTTTGATGTTCTTTTCCCTGGATCGAGCTTGAGATAAAAATACATGGAAAGCCATAACAGCGATGTGCTATTTGGAAAAAAATCGTGATGGAATTGCACGTGGTGTTTTTTCGCTGTGTCTGAGCAAACACTCGCCGTTTCCCCTCAGTTGAGGCCTCTTCGTTTTTTTGATGTTCGAACAAAGCGGTAGGGCGATACGTGAGTGTGCACCATCTACGGAATCAAAGTGCTCCTTCTTGCGTCCCTCTTAGGGAAGGAGGAAGAGTAGCGTATTTGAATATATTATTGATAATAACAACCATAATAATAACAAGGCTACTATAGGAATAACAAGGAAAGTCTCCTTTCTGTTTTTACTTTATCGTGCGTGTATACAAAAACGTACTACGTCAGGCTTTCATCTCTGCTTCAGAAGTCACAATGTAAATGGCATTTGTCACGCTCCCATCCAACCTCCTCCCCCTCCCCCATCCCACCATAGAAAATTTGAATCTTCCTCGGGGCATGTGAATATCCCGCACGAGTACACAATTTCGAGATAAAACGGCAACATTCCTGACGTCGAGGAACGCACGCACACGTTTACACAAACGGACCGAACAACGGCAAAAGTATGGAAAAACCAAAAAAAAAAAAAAAACAAACATTTTTAGCTGCCGGAACTCGCTGGGGAAATATGATAAATTTATCAGGGGATGAAAAAAAGTAAGACCGGGAGGTATGTTTTTTTTTTTATTTATTTTTTATTTTTTATATATTTTTTGTGAGGCCGAATCGCTATACAACGGTGGAGTATGGACGCCCATGAAACTCGTGGCCAAAAGGCAATCGGATCAGTGTTGCGTAGCCGCCGTATACTCAATTGGGAGGATGAAAGCGAAACGCGGAAGAGTACACGGAAATAAAAAGCAAACAAGACACATCTGAGCGCGTCTACCTGATAATGTGAAACACAAGAGTTCCCTTTTTATTCGTTCCCTTTGAAATCCGATTCTCGTTTTGTGGTTGTTTTTTTTTTTCATTCACGAAAAAAGGGGAAGAGGAGGAGCAGCAATTGCGATACGATTGAAGGGTACGATTAAACATTTCCGAAACCTGGAGCAACTCTCGAAGATTACGTCAGAAATGGCTATTCACCGGTGAGTGTTGTGGTCAAAGTATTTTTCTTTTAGCTATTTACTTTCGATCACTTTGATATTTTCAGATTTTTTAATTAAAAAATATCCTTCAATCAAAATCTTGAAGGATTTGACATTTACCTTTAGAATTCTTTAATTAAAAATAAAAACAAAAAATGGTTAATTACAACGACTTGTAAAATATTTTACAATAATAAATGGAAAACTATTAACTACGCTAATCACAATTACTTATTAATTAATTAATTATATATTTTGTTTCTATTAATTAATTATGTAGAAATTAAATGATTTCTTAATAATTAGAATTGTAAGATTTTGAAGTCGAAATACGTTTGATATTTGTCTTTGCGTCAATTTAAAAAAAAAACGACCCGAAACTCGAACAAATATTTAAGTTTACATTCATAGTTTTATGATGACGTAAATGTTGACAAGCATTATTTAATTATTATACAATTTCAGCCCTTAGGACGAATGTCAAAATTGTAACTTGGTAAGGTCTCCGAGGAATGTACATTTTGAAGGACCATCTCGAATCCTGTTTCTCCGTACTTTCGTTACCCTCTTTATTCATTCGACTGACGTTTAACGCTTCATGTACGTACAGGCCCGGAGGGATAACGAAACGTAGCCTCGAGTGACGTGCGATTTTACCAAAGTAATTTCTCATGAAACAATGACCGATTGCTCGTTCTCTCATTTCTAGGGTGAAACTAGATATTCGTGCAGGAATCCCTTCGAATACTCGTATACACACGCTGGCCTCTTTGCCTGGTGATTTTTGTAAAACGTATCCAAAAATCGGATTTTCATTTAAATGAAACAGCCCAATGAGAAAAAACGAGTAATCAGCTGTTTCACGATAAAACAGGACATCAATCGAGTGACATGTGGTAGACATTAATATGTTCAATTATTATGTCGAAAAATATTCGTTCGATATTATCGTAAGATATTATTGTAAGATTTATTTAAAAAAAAATACAAATTAATGCCGAATTGTGTTGAAAACTTTTTTTATAAATATATATGTATATCGATTTTTTTAGAGTTTAAGGTATTATTCGAAGGTATCGAACAAAAGACTGGTTAAAAATGAAGGAATCGTGAATTTACAAATGTAGATCATATAGTCCATATTTAGCATTACAGAGACCTAATTTAATAATAAATTTCCACTTTGAAATATGACATTTCTACTTTAAATAACAGAAGTCACATTCGACGATATTGGGACGTTCCGACTGACGTTTTGTCAGTGACATGTACATTGATAACATACATGCAACGGTGCAACGAATTTATTAAAATTTTTAAGCTTAATCAATACGCCCAGATTATCCCAATATTAATAATAATTACCCAAAATCTCAATATATAATAAATTTTCCTACTTGCTAATTAATTCATCGTTAAAATAAATCTTTCACTATTTCAGAAAATGGTTGCCAAACGCGAGACTGCAGTTGATTTATTTAAAAATTATTCTAATCAATTACTCAATTCTAAATTTGAATAATATAATATTCTCAAATAAATGCATATATTTAAAACTATTAAATAATAGATAAATCAGCTGTTTTTCACTAAAGTGAAAACGAATGTTAATCGAAACAATTTTTGAATTGAAAAAAGTGTGAAAAAAGAGGGAATTATTTAATTTTTACCGGAGTGTAAAAATCTAAAACGGTTATCCCATCATTATTGTATGAAGAATTATCATTCGTCAAATGTCTGATAATTCTAATGATTTTTCAATATCCATCCAGTGATCCCTTAATTTATCAAACTAAAGAAAGAAAAGTTTTTATATACCATTTTTTTCATTAAGATTTGCTCTCTCAATTTACGAATTCGTACTGGCTTTTTAACGAATTGTAGTAACCAGTCAATTTCAATGATCGATTTTTTTCGAAATATTGAGAAGCTGATAATTGCTATTGTATCCATTCCAAATAGAATAGCACCAGCTAGAGAAAGGGACCAGGCAGAGAGGTCGATCAACGGGAAAGAGTCACGTTTCAGAATCTGCATTCTCCGAAGGGAGGGACTCCGGTCGGTGTAATCTAATTAATCTAGCTATGCACAGTGGACATTGCCCAGATAAATTGAAAGACGGAGAGGGAGAAAGAGAGAGAGAGAGATCTATGAACAGAGGGTGCGAAAGCTGCGCACTGATTCGTGTCCACGCGTAGATGGCGGACGCATCACCAATTACAATTTCGCTTGCAATATCACGCGTGATTGTTCGATTTGCATGTGAGACGAGATAGCCACGAGACGGAAGCCTACCCTATGATTATCAGGGTCAAAAAACATCAAAAGGATATCCTCGAGCTAAAAAGCAAAAATTCGTAAGTTCAATGGATACAACTGCAACCAACGAAGAGGATTCAATACTTTCGAACCTGTAACAACGAATATTCAAAGTGAACGTATCAATGAGCAAATCTTAAAAGTTCTTTTGTTTCGTGGTTTTTTTTTTGGGTGCTGAGAATACGTAAAAAATTTGGAATAAATTAACATTCTCTAGATATCAATTTTTCAATCTTTCAATTTCTATTTAGGATTCTGGTTCACCGAATTTTCTTTCACGTTTTTTAATAACTTTTTTTTACAACCCAAACGAAAAACGAACCCAAACGAATTTTCAGTATCATCATCGATACAAAATTTGCCACTGGTTACGATTTTTCCAAAAGTAACTCAATCAGAGAAAAAACCTTGTTCCAACAATTATTTCTAACCAACAATCGTTATCCCTCGAATTCTCTTGAAATTCAAAACTAATAAACGATTTTTCAGCTACCGGAAACCTCCACCCTTATAAATGAAATCATATAAGCAAGTAACCATTTTCAAACAACACGATACGACAAAATTTCAAATAGTATCAAAATCATATGAAAATCGAATAAACTTATTCAATGAAGCTCGAAAGCGATATTTCGAAAGAGCCGGATATTTATTGCGTTCGTTACTGTGGCATTGTGCACCAAATACACCGAAGAGGAAGTTCACGTGTATACGTACGATTACTTTACCGATTCGCAACTCTATCCGCGTATACAACAGAGTGTGATGCGATATTCCATTTTCTCGGCTCGCACTCTGACTTCATTAAGTACATAGAATCATATATATATATACATATATATATATATATTGGCTGCAGTTCGTGGCGATTCAGATTAGCTACGAACGTGACGAAATGACGTACGATACGCTGCATGTATATATTTTGTAATAGATAGCTGTGCGTGCCTTATTATCCGCATATGTATAGATATACATATATATATATTAAAATGAAAATAATGATAACAATGCGGTATGCATAAAAGTACTCCGTTGTAAATTGTTTATCCCGGTAGAATATATTGTTTCAGAGATATAGAATGAAGGATTACGATAGCCATAAGGATATGTATATATATATATATATATATAGAAATATGCATACATAAGAGTGTGCGTGTACGTCTGTTGAGAATTGTCTGAGCCATGGGAATAAAGTACCCACCGAGACACAAGAAGCTCCCTCGCATATACTCGCGATGAATAAATACTCGAACTTTTCTCGTTATATTTGCATGTATTATACACATGCCCACATAGTGACGTCGGAGCTACAGAGTCTTAGTGATTTATTAACCGAAACGCGAGCGGGTCTCATATACCCGAGATATATTCCTGTACCGGCTCTTCCATGGACGAAGAAATGATTTTTGAAATCCACAGGGAAGTTTGAAATTCCATTCGTTCTTGTAAAGCCTAGAGTTTGGAACGGATATTGAATCTCTGCGATATAGGTTGGTAAAGAAAATGGAATAGTTTTCATTTTTCATCATTTTTATTTTTGTTCGGGTAATGTTTTTGGCTGATTCGGTGCTTTGAAATAATATTAAATATATGACGAAACGTTCATATTTTTTTTTTATTTAAAAAAGTATATTTTCGTTTTTTACAAATATTGGAAAAAACGATTTTTTAACAATATTTTCTCTATTTTTTTTATCGTGGATTGACACCTATATGCCGGGACAAATGCGGGTTCGTAATGCACTTCTAAACTTTTTTTCCCTCGAAGCTTGTGAAAAGTACTGAAGAATAATCCACTGTAGGGACTTAAATCATTCAGGGTATCAACTTACTCGTACCACTGAAATCATTCTTAAATCATTCAGGGAATCACGAGTGTTCCAAGTTATGCGACAAGTTTATCCAAGCTGGTGGAGGGGGGGGATCTGGTGTGTTTATTTTTGTGGATGAACTATATGTTGATCACAACTGGATTACAACAACCGTCATTGAGAATTCTGCCATTCGCACGATCATTGAATACTCTCTCCCATTTTTTTCAACAAATTAGGCTTTTCTCCATTTTATCATAAAATTCAATTAAATCAATAAAGAATTATTAAACGAGTGTGATAATCATTTTTTAGGGTCGAAAAAACGTAGTTTCATCACGCGAGATTTGTTATTAAAAAAATGGTGACTATATTTTTGTCGAAAAATGTTTATTTATTCATCAATATTTATTGTCTCCTCTTCAAAGTTATACCCCTCAGATACAATGCACTAGTGCCAAAGCTTTTTCCAATCCTCGAAGCATCCCATTTATGGGTTCATTCAAGCGATGCAAAGCTTCCGTGGGTCGATCCAAGAGTCCATTCATGGCTCTTTTCAGTTTTGGGAACAGAAAAAAAACGTCGCAGGGGGCCAAGTCCGGCAAAAACAGTGGCTGAGGCATTAATCACGGTGTTGTTTTTCGACAAAAACATCAGGAACGAGCGATGATGTGTGAGGTGATGCGTTATTGTTTTCGATAGCGAAAAATCCCCAAGCCCACTGAAAAACGCCTAACCTTTACATACTTCAAAAAATAAACCAAATATGCAAAATGGTTGGTAATATCGGTGTATTAGGTGCAGTAGAAAAAAATCCATGATTTTCCCAATAGAATTTCGTACTAAAAAAACTTTTGTGACAGTTTTGGGTTGAGTCCAGAAAATAATGGATTTATTTTTGCTGCACGTAAGATGTTGGAAACATGTGTTTGGGTTTTTGATTGTTGGATTTTTTGCTATGTTATTACATAACCGAGAAAATCGAAGAACGTATTCACGTAATTTTGAAATTTAAAAAGCCATCTTATTTTTTGAACGAAACTCGTAAATCTCGTGATAGTGATCGGAGTAAAATTTGTCATGTGATAATCTCGTGACAATCGAAGGCATCAAAGTGATGTTTCCTGAACTATTAATTCTCACGATTGCTCTTTTATTACGTCGTAAACCGGACTTCGAGAAAGCATACGTCACTGCTGCATGAGTTACCAGAGAACTTTGGAACCCAAACAAACACGAGTGCAATTAATAATCAAATTTTTCCTTGATGGTTCAATATTCCAGAGGCAGCAAACCATAAACCGCTTTTCCATCGTTGCGTCACGTGCTACGTTTCGTCCCCGGTTAATTAAGGGCTCGAGAAACTTGATTATAGGTTTTGCCAGTAGCGAATGCCTTTAAAGTTCGCGCGAAGCTTCCCAGTCGCCAAAACTCGTTTTGCGCGTTGCTTGGAGGAGAACTTTTTGATTGCTCCAGCGTTGACTCGAAACTCCAAGTTCGAGAATTACGGGAACAATCTTTGCAGTGATAAAACATCAACATTGCCTCTTTCCATTGACAACGAGTTAAAAATAAGGTGACAAGAAACTGCCTGCGACGATGATGAAGAGTGAAGAAGAAATAATGGGAAAAGTGATAGCAATGTTGACTATCCCAAGGAAGAGGTGAAAACTGATGGCGTCCATTCAGTTCGACATCATCCAAAGCATGGTTCCGTCAAACAACTATTTTTCTGCGAAACATTTCCTCGATCCTAAAGCCACGATCTTTTGAAATAATAAACAACTGTGAAACCTTTAAATAACAGTGAATGTACTCTGGGTCGTGTCATACTGGTTAAACCTTATAAATAGATTATTCAATAATAAATTAACATTTAGAAACGTTCCAATAATAATTTAATTTAAATTTAACAATATTGGAATATGGTCGACCAAGGTTGTGTCAGTGTCAGTACATATCAGTGTCAGCCCCAACTGTCTGATAACGAACTGTCTGAATTTTGAAATTTAATTAGTACGTTTGGGTCATCTTATTGTTATCAATAAATACCCAAAGACTCAATGTATATTAAATAGTAAAGTTATTAATTAAGTATAAACGTTATAATAAATCTTCCACCACTTTATAAAATGACTATCAAACACGACAACGCGGTCTATCTATTGGTAATTTAGTTCAATAAATTGCTCGATCCTTCTTGATGTTAAAACATTCAATTGCTCAAATCGCAAAAATAAAGTATTTTCCTAATTTGCATCGAATCAATTTTCCAATAAATCATCGTATAAAGTCTAAATCTCAACAACAACTAAATTAACCGAACATTTATAAATCGATTTATTCACTATTATTCTATCAAAAACTATTTCCCAATTAATAAAGAATATTCATGATTTTTTTGCGACCCATCCAGCAGCATCTTAAACCCAAAAAGCATCGAGACTTTCTCCCGAAGAGTTCGAAGGGTGCGTAGGAAAGAAGGCACCCTCGTCAGAGGGTTGAAAGCGCGAAAGCGTTTGACGAGGGCTGGTAAATTAAAATCCGACGCCTTTCACTTCGAAGTGTGGTGGACGCAAGACGCATCCTCCCCTAACTTTTCGAGGGTAGGGTGGCAATGAGGTGGGCCGAGGGTTGATAACGGGTGTGTAGGGGTTGATGGACGATCCGGACCGCAAACTTCATGGCGTCGCGACGTCGCCGGTTTCAAATAAGAGGAAGAGAGAAAGAGGGAATGCAATATCCAAACTCGCCTCCCCCCTGTCCCTCACACTCTGCGCATCTTCTCCTCTGTCTGCGCAACCCCCATCCGCGAGTAAATCGCTCTGGGACTGCAGCTATGCACAGTAGCTATGTATATCAGCGTCACTCCAGCATTATCCGCGTCCAAGAACCATCCAGTTTGCTACCAAGGTTCCAGGACTGAAAGGATACATCCTGGAAGGTTATGTACATCCAAGCATCCCCCAGTACGTATGTGTTCGTACGAGCGAGATATGTTTGGGTTTGGGGATGCACATAGGAGAAAGCCACCCTTGGGAGCATCCTCGGGTAGACGCACAGGCAAGAGGGATGAAACGAGGGTGAATAGATCAGTTCCCTTTCGTCGCGAGAGCTCCGCATAGACACCAGCCCAAATTGTATTAATCTTCGTCCTCGTCTACGCTCGGGCTACCGTATCCTATTACTCGTATTGTTCGAGTGCAATTTTATTGTCCATTATTAATTCTCCGAGCACCCTCGCGACATGGACCACGCGGGGCAACTTTCTCGAATAAAGATGATCGTTATTGTACCTCCGTGCCAGCGAATGAACACATGGAGGCATCCTTGGATGACGTCTGGATTTGATAAGGATTCGGTTAAACGAAACGATTTGCGCTTTATTTATTTATTTATTTTTTCTAATTGTCTAATGATAATGATGATAATGCTTAATGAAGGGATAATGATGACAATAATGATAATAATGATAATCCAAACTTACTTATGTAACTCAATCTTCGATAACATTCAAACTGTTTGACTCGTAAAATACACATGCTCATAAACTCTTATCGAAGACTTACGATTTCAGTCCACGAAAGATGACATCGATATTTCGATTAACTTAGGTACGTTTGGCTTGAAGTTCGCATCCGGGGAACGAAACGAAAAAAACATTCTCTTAGAATTGCTTTTTCGACTTCTCAAATTTACACATAACCTTGTGAAGCCCTGCGAACTCGTTATAATCCTTATGGGAAGCCTCAATAAAAAAATCACTTTGGACAATGCAGAATAATCCAAAAGTTTAATTGCATCCGATCTTTGGCCTGAAGATAAATATTAATTTTGGAGCAAAACAAAAAAAAGGTTCATTCCACCCTAGCTATGAGATCAACAACGCGTTGGAGGTCCCAACAACTATGAGACCTCCAACCGATTGGCATCATGCGTTCGAAAGAGAACATCTATCGATTACAGCAAAACGTACTTAGGCAAAGTAATCAAGCTAATTAATACGAGGCAATTTATGTTTCTCGGAAATTCATGAGACCTGTTTCATGGACCAGTAAAATGGAGGCTCATCGATCATACTCTCCTAATTGGGGGATCAACTGGTCGAGCAGAATAACGCCGTTTAGCTGCACTGTAATAATTGTCGATCCTTCGTCCATCTCTTTCTTGCGCATTAATCAGCAGGAGAGTTTTCACGGTTCTGTTGATGGTGGGATATCGAGATACGGACGTTGGAGATAATACTCCACATATTAATGCGAAGCTACAGCACAGAAGCTTCCAGAGCTCGTAAATTCAATGTCCTGGATGTGGGTCCTGCTAAAACGGTCTGAACTCCAACACTCTCAAACCTCCTAGAAAATGGCGCAAGTTACACTTATCGCGTACAGAGTTTGGGGTACATATGGATATTTGTATTCATGTGTGTATGAGTCACGGGGTGGGTGAAAAAGACGAGGTTGATGAGCTCAACGCGGAAGCAGCTAGAGCGTTGGATTATCTCGGATAAAGCGAAGCCGAGAACGAAAACCCGACTTTCGTGACGAACAACCCTGTGGAACCCTGGGCTAAATGAAGATTCGAGGCTGATATACAAAAACTCAATTGCGATGCTACGAAATGAGACGTGGCGCGAACAACTCTTAACGAGTGAGAATCTTTTTATTGTTTGTTTCATCCTTCACAATTGCGTTCGCTTTGCGTCTGCCTGCAGCATTGTAATCCTACTGGTATGACGGAAAAGTATACTTCAGCGAATGTGGAAACTGGAGAATCAAGAGAAAAATCCTTTGGTTGGTAATGGTGGAGTTACTCCTTCGGTTGGTAATGATGGAGTGTATTTTGGTGTTTCATTTTGTGGATGATACAAATGTGAGAGATTGCACTGGGATGGTACAGGATTGATGACCGTTTAACCGGATAGGTAACTTGCATCAAAGACAACTGGAAAGTGCCAGTTTCCAACCCCATCGAATAGAAGAACTCCCGTTTCGGGCAATTGCCCCGTGCCCTCCTGAATAGAAAAATGATGACACCACCATCGAATCACCGGTTGACGGTTTATGGGATACCGTTGTACAAGAAATCTCAAAGTAAACACCAAAAATCAGCCTCCCAAGAAGTACACGTGGAACCCAAACGGGGCAGTCACGTACCGACAGCGTTAAAATGAGAGTCGGAGGAAAAAGGAAGAAGAAGAAGAAAAAGGATTTTAATTAAAGTAAGCGCGGGTAGACATCCCTGACAAATTGGCCAAAGAGAGCCAGGGGGTATTGTAAATCAGTCTTCCGTACAGAAGCGACGAACCCTTCGTCCGCACTCACGCGCCGAATGACTTTACCCTTCCTACTTCACTCGCGTTTTCTTCTTTTCTCGTTTTTTCCACTTTCTTTTCTTTCTATTTCTCACCCACAGCCGTCGAGATTCGGCCTGAAGACTTCGCGTTCCTCGACACAAAATTAACGACGGAAACCTCGAACTAGAGAAGCCTCGTTAATGCGCGTAGTCAATGAACTTTTCGGGAGGCTTGAACAATGTGAAGAAGAATTCGGAATTGCTACATGCGGGTGGAAGATAAAGCTGAAAGTTTCAAGGAGAAATAAAAATATAAGTCTTTGAAACCCAATACTAGTCTATTTCCGGTTCGAATTCGACTCCTGACGGTTCATCCTGTTGAGCAGTTCGAAACGCCAATACTCGGAGCGGTGACCGTAATACCTTCAAGTGCGAATAAACAATGATAGAAAACGTTAAGAGAAACAATCCTAAGACTTTTTTAATTGCACACCTTTTCAAAAATAATTGTTCTACAAAAGTGTTCATCAACGAAATCATAAAATTATCAAAAAAATGAACTGGCTCTTTTCTGTATGGACAATAAAATCCACTTTACGTAAAGGGTGAGTTTAATCTCCGTATAATTTGTCGACGGTCTGAAAAGTTTTCATCTCCCATTGTACGAGACTCTAAAATCCAAGTTAGCATAAACCGGGCCCTGAACTTTCAAATCCTGGTGAACGGTCTGCACAGGGACAACTGAGAGGACGCGCGTAACAACGCCTTATCCCGGAGGCCAAGAGGGTACGAAGGATCAACAGAATTCCGAGCTTACGAGGTACACACAGAGCTTTCACTCCCACATGAAGACGAGGAGACTACGAGATTTATAAAAATAGACGGGCACCGGCTATTCTTAAGCTTTACCACCCCCACTCCCCTCTGCTCACCCCCTTAACCTCCGCTCCACCCATCCTCGTATCTTTCCCTTTTTTTCATCGTATATTCGAGTGAAAGAAAATCTCCGATCTTTTGCCCAAACATACGAACCTCCTGAATACACAAAGATCCAAGGACTCTACTCCCGATCAGCCTCTTGAATCGCTAAAGTTGTTTAGTTATCCGCTTAATTCTCAATGGGCAGAAACGTAAAAGCGATGAAGATGTATATCAGTTCTGGGTATAAATTTTGTTTCGGGATATCCCTTATATGTGATTGTTACCAGATTGTTTTTTTTTATTATAGAGCTTAACAACTAATTGTGTTTGGACAATGAAAGATTAATTAATGATTATATTTGCTTTTTCTATGATGACGTTAATTCGTGATTATTAAAAGTTTGCATAAAATAAATGTTAACTAACATCTTCGATGATCGAATGGTTTACTAAACATGAAACAATTAACCAAGCGAATGTAAAAAACAAGGAAAGCTGCGTTTATATTTATCAAAATGTCACCAACGTCTGATTTGTCAAATTCATTTTTTGAAAATCTTTCTTTCTATCGTTTGATGATCATTTTCTTGGTATTTTTTAAAGTCTTTTGGCGTTCATGAAGATCGTAATTATATTTTGAAATTATTTTAACATAAAACGAATAAGAATCCAAATGAAGGTACATTTGGAAGAGTGGATGAAAATGACGTCGCCATTTTTTTCATAATTGAAAACTGAACTATTCTTTTATTCAATTCCCTAATTTTCGTGATGAATTTAATACACAAATAATCAAGTATCAAACGCAATGTCTAATTTATAATCTTCATCTACCCCATAATTCATAACATCGATATCCAAAATATCGATATATTATTTATGAAACCTACAAAATCCATTATTCATCAAGTATTCCATTTCGACCCCACACATGCGCTTTTATCCAAAAAAATCTTCATAATTCGAGGTTGTATTTCACTCACCATCAGCCACCAAAATTTTCGAATTGCGTCGTGCTCCCTCTTCGTACCTCTTCTGCTCCCCAGTCAATGGCCTGGGGCAATGTCGCCGGAAGGTTTGAACTAAGAGGGAGCTTTCGTTCTGCGCAGACAATGAAAGTCCTGCAGGAAAGTGGCTTCTTAGCATCCGAGATTGCATTAGTCAAATTCTTACTCGTTTTCGCCCCCCCCTCTCTACCCCCTGTCTTTCCCGCGCCACTATTTCGTTTCCTCTGGTTGTAAGTGAAAAGAAAAGTTGCAGGAAGGAGCCGGGGGCAGGTTGCCTCAGCTGAGGGAGTACAGATCCTCGTGATGAGTCCAAGAAGAAAAGGGATGGAAAATCTGGATGGTATATGAAAAAAGAGAGATGGCAGTGTAAACCTGTTAAGGATGGTAGCAAATGGGGATATAGGGTGGAGAAGGTGAGGAGGGTGGGCACTTGAGAGTTTTACGAGTCCAGAAGCATCCCCTCCTCTTTCCATCATCCAAAGGGTGAACTCGCAATCCCCACCCCTGCGAACCTTCTCAAGTTCATCCCTCCTGTTCTACATATACGACACGTAGCTCACGGCCGGCTCCCTTGGGCCGAGAAAGCGTGCATTGCGATGTAATGCGAAACTAAAACAGAATTATCCGTGGGCGAGAGCTTTCACCCTCCCTCTGTGGAAAGAGGGACTCGGATCGAGCCTGGCCGACGAAGGGTTTCATTGTAAGTTCGGTGGGTGAGAGTCTAGGGGGTGCGGAAAGTCCGAGACAGCCGAGAGAGGGTCGTTCTCTTCGTAATGTAACAGTAGGAAATAATAATACGTATAAGCGGAAGCTCGTACGTGACGGCGAATTTTAAACTTCCGATAGGGCGAACGAAAAAAAAAAATGGCTCGAACTTTCGACGTTCGCGCATGGAATTCGAGAACGGAGCTACGGAACGCATTGTTATTCATCGAGGTGTCCGTGGGCTGTTCTGAAAAATGTCCAACCCCGTAAATAAATCGCTCTCGAATCGGGTGAGGGATAAACGTGGGTGAGGTCAAGATATGAAATATGAGAATCACCGACGTCGCGGTCTTTCCAAGTGCAACTATTTCGGATTGGATTTTCTTGAAAGATGGGCGTTCAGGAAAATGGACACTGCGAGGACGATTGATCCGGTTTTTATCAAACTTTTCCATTCTTTTTTTCGTTTTTACTTATTTTTCGATCTAGATTTGTTGAGACCGGTTCCTAGGAAATGTATTGACCATCCTAGCTGATTACAGCTTTCCTAATGTCGGGTCTTGTATTTTCACGAGGGCACAGGCTAACTGGTAAATCTATGTGTCGTTTCAGATGACGACTTTGATTGAGTTTCAGTTATGGTACCAGCTATGGTACCATCCAGAGCCTCGGTTAATCTGCCCCTAGCGTTGATCGGTCTCCCACTCCAATAATAGCCCCGGTCAGCACAATTATATCGTCGATCCTTCATCAGTTACAGGGCGTCGAATATACCCGAGATTAATCAAACTTTCGAAACAATTCCGGCATTAATTACTTTTGGCTCGTGCCAAAGCGGGCTCGGATTCTCTTTACTATCCCATATTGCACTCGAATTCGAACGAATGAGTACAGAAGTGGAAAAAAGCGGAGAACGTCAAATAGTCGACCGTGTGAAAAAGCGGCGCCCAGCGCTAATGAAAAAAAGGGGAAAAAGAAATTCCCCCAACATTTTACGAGGCAGGTGAAAAACATGGAGATTTGAGGCTTTAAAAATAAAAATAAAAAAAAAGAAGCGCAACGAGGCAAGCACGTAGACGCGCGCATCGACGTGTCACTGTCACAAAGAGATGTACAGCTTTGACGAGCCCGGGTCCGTCGCGCTTTTTTTTTTGTCCCGCGCCATTTCCCTCTTGATCCTTGTACAGCTTGTCGCCGTCGTGGTTCCGAGAGAGTACGCGAGCTCCCCCTCCACCCTCGGCGACCGTTTCCCACATCGATTTTTCCATCTGCGAAATAATCGCGTCCGTCAGATATCTTCGTACGATTGTCAACGAGAGATGGGATGAGCGTGCATTGGGTACCAATCCAACGTTTCGACTATCGAATTACCCGTCCACCTCGTTCTCTCTCATTCCCACTTTATGGCTTCCTTTCGTGTTGGTATTCTCATCCGGATTGCACGGAGATCGAATAAATATCAAAAAAAGTGTTCAATTCACGTACAGTGCTAGTGATAACGCATATTCGATTTCAGTAACATTGCAATATCGTAACAACGGATAATATCAATCCGAATTAAGGACCAGCTGTCGATCTTCCCTCTCGGTCCTTCGGACGAATCTTAAATCGTACTTACTGGTTTTAACAAGTATCCGGTAAAATCGTGAACGACATTGTACTTTTTGAAAAATAGTTGGAGGTCGATAATTCGACCAACAGGTAGGAAGATCCTTGTTCTAAGATGCTCCGTATAGAAAACTCCATTTGTCGACCGAGCGTGGTCACATACGTCCGTTGTCCAAAAAACACGTATAAAAAACGTCTCACTTGGGCTAAAGAAAGTTTGGATCTTGATTGCAACGTCATTTTTTCGAAACTTCTAGGACACGTTGTCCCATCAATCATGATCTGGATACACCAATAGGCTGGTCCAGCGGAGCGTGGACCTGGTCCACGTGTGGAGCTGTTTTCAGATTATGACGTGATAATAATGCAATGTATGCCGTGGATATGTCTAGCGATTATTGATAGCTACTGAACCACTTGTCAATAATTAACTACCTCGGTTTCCAACATGTACTGCGCAGACATTTTTTTTTGTCCATCCCTTCTACCGAATATTTTCTTAGCTTCGACGTAAATCGTGTTACCAACCATATGCTGTATATAGATGCCTACGTTCGTGTGCATTTTGGGTCGTCCCACCTTTGCTTTCGACAACACCATCAAAACCTCTCAAATTTCCTCACAAGCGTATGTGTTCCGGGTTCGCGTAGTCATGACACTGTACTAACAATGAGTCTTTATAGATATACAGGCATCCTGTGGAAGGAAACTTTGAACAGATATTGCGAGATGAGAGGTCCTCGGTAAACTTTCAGAATACATATTCAATACATATACACATATGTGTGTACGTGCGTATACATATATAAATCCGTATGGATCGATCTATACGCAACACTCATACACGTACCTGTACAAAGACTGCAAACTTGGCGCTGTCTTGAAACTTGTTAAACCGACGCCTGACGCAAATGCGTTACCGCGATGCTCTCGCGTACTGTTTAAGACCGCCACACTGACATTGCTGAACACGAAAACGGGAAGTAAATTTGTCGCATGTCCACCGCAAATCCACGTTGCGTTACGCGAAAGGTATGTAATTGTACGTATTAAAGGATGTAACCGTCAGACGCAACTTGACGCAATTGCGCGTTCGTTTGTTTTCGATCCAATCGCATTAGGTTGATTATTTTCTGTTGCTTTTCTGGGTCAATCGAATTTTCGGTTCGAAAAGTCTATCGAGGAAAAACTGGAGTGTTTCATTAGGTAAAGGACATGTGTGAGTTGGGTTGATACGTAACACCGGATGCGTACAGTTTGTGCCTCCAACATCCCTCATCCGACCTAACCATCAACCAGCGTTCCCATCTCTGGTCTTTCTTTGCCACGTGGTGCACTCTCTCTCTCTTCTTTCATATCCACGTGCATGTTTATCCCCTATAATACTCAGAGCAAACTCACGACTACTTCGGAGCGTCGTAACAAGCGCATTGAATGCCGACTTGATTGGAGTCTCGCGAATTCTATGTTGCATTCGATACATGCACGGCGTCCTTGTCGTCGTCATCGTAACGCCCCTGGTTTATTCAACCGAAGGGAGAAAAGGACGAAGACGAGAGACTGCTGGCCCATGACAACTCGCTACGTCGTCGATCCGATTACGTTTCACGAGTATGCCAGACACCCCGCGCCTTTAAGATTTTCCGGAACGATGCGCACCTTTGATTCATATGTAAATTAATGCGCGATATTAACATCAGGACTTACCAAAACGAAATTATAACCACGGGGATCTTTAAGATGTTTGTAGATGTCATTAGAAGTCGCCATTCGTGTCATAGGCAGAAATCCCAATGTAGAAATTGTTGCGGAGGCAAAAACTCATTCCTATTCACCATTGGGATCCAATGGACCATTCAACCGGATGTTCTAAAACGTCGAGCTCGTACAGTGGATTCGAATAGAGTTTCTTCGTTGGAATTCATCTAACAAATCCAATATGAATCCTAATGAGTTCCCTCATTGATGAACGGAATCCCATACCATTCTTGGTAGACCTCATCATATTCCAGATGTTCGAGGGTTGGAAGAAATGCTTGAATCTTTGAAAAGAATAAATCTTATCCCAAAAACAGTATCAATTAAAAATTATATCTGCGAGTAAATATTTTTTTACCTGATCCGAATAAATACTGATTAAGCGTGTTAATAAAAAATAATCAAACGACATGAATTAGTAGATAGCGCGGAATCCACCTGGATTCCAATCTGGATTTCTATTCTGCCATATTCCTATTAAACTTTATCGCTGTAGGCATCGAAATAGAATCAGCAAATCATCCTTAGAAGTCTAGTTACCCAAAGGCGACATCAAAGAATACCTTAAATTTATTTCAACTTGAACAACCGATAAGACAATAGTAAAAACAACATAAAATTCATTATTGACTATTATTCACTTTAGTATCACCATAAAACCGTGAAATTTGATATTTGGAAAAACCTTGCTGCTTTTTTGGAACTTATGGGATATGCGTTACAATGAAAACAGAATGGTGATTTTAGAAAGGATACGACAGTGCAGATAGTAAAATAATTAACACTGTACATCAACAATCCAATTGTTGACAGTTATTGTTAAATAAACACAAAAATGAGACTACTTTTCAATCATTTCGTTGGAATACTAAACTCTTACGTACACCAAACTGTATCGACCACAAGAAGGCCCAGCCCATTACGTGTACATGTAGACGCTTTCCCCCACCTTTCATTTATCACAACTCCTCCCCCCCCCCTTCTTACATTCGCCACTACCCAGGGCTTAATTACGGTTTATACGCGTCGAAACTTCTTCGCCGAGCTTCGACCAACCCGAAGATTTATGGTCGACCGGATTGAACGAGGTCTACTCGAATCTGAAGCGAGTGTATACGTGTGCATCTGCCGGTTAATCGAGAAGACCTGCTCGCTGGGTCGTGAACCCCATTTTTGGGGGCTTCAGGGTGGCGTGTATGTATTTATACAGGGTGGCCCGAAATATAACATCCAGAAGGTAAATCTAAATCCCTTTTTCCAATACCTGTCAGTTTCGGTTTTGTATTTTTTCTATGATAACATCAGCTATTTTGTTTTTCCTTCTCGAGTTTTGTATTTCTTGATTTTTCTTTTCGTATTTAATAATTAAATCATTGGATTATCTTAAAATTACATATTACTTAATAGACATTTAAAATTATCTTTAATTTACCTATCACTCAATAGGTAATTTTAAGGAGTAGTTTAAGGAATAAGTCAAGTACGAATTGATGGATTTCATTATAGACAGGGTGTTAAGTAATTGAAATTCGAAAAGCATGTTACAATACATTTTTAACAACCGTCAAAATAAATTCAGCAGGGCATCTTGATATAAATTTCCAAAGTTCGATCAAATGAATGTTGTTGAATTAAATTTAAATGAAGGATTGTTGAATTAAATTTAAAAAAAACTTCAAAAACATTGTTACAATCCAACAATTTCTATTAAAACCCATCTCTATTGACGAAAACGTAATTGACGATTAGCTTTATCATAAAAAATCTAAACTTTATTTCTTATTTTTCATCGTATTGTCGTTGTTGCATTATCCCCAATATCGCGATTAGAATGACGAGAAATGCTGACGCATTTTTGCGTCAATTCTCACTGTCACTTCTCCAACGACGTTATTTGCAGTTCGGTTTAATCTACTTCGTAAATTCGACGGTGGAGAGGGGGGGAAGGGAAGAAGTAAAATGCATTCTGTGGTTTGAGATACTCGTCAGTCACGTTTGAAAGTCTCGGACGCCATAAATAAACGACGAATTAAATCTCGCTTCTCCCCCTGCCCCCCACACTCCCTGGTCAGTCTGTTTCTCTTTTTCAGTAACCAACACGATATTTTTTGGTCAAAGTGCCTCTGACGTGTCATGGTGAAGGGTGATGACCAGTAATTTCATATTTTCTCTTCGCATCATAAGAGCCGAGACGAAGAAACAATTGCTCTGGTAGACTGATAAATTTGCGAGTTTCTTGGCAGCTTATGAAATCGGACGCAATTGCCCCGAGGGCAATGTTTAACCTCAATGTTCAAGTTCTCAGTGAAAAGAAAAGGTCATGACCCTCGTCGAACACGAATAAATACGAGAAGGAAGAGACAACTTGTCTTCATCTTCTCTCGGAAAAATAAGGTTATTATCGTTAATATCGAATGAAAAAAAAAGTATCGCAAAGAAAATTGTCAGTTGGGAGTAAAAAAAATTAATGACGATTATTCATAATTTTTTTTTTAATATTTACAGTATCCTACCAGTTTGATACAGCATTTGAATCCACTAACGCTTGTAATTAATTCTTATTCGTTAAATTCGTTATTATTAATTAACCACCCTGAATTATTCATTAACAATATTATTATTATAAATAACAAATGAGAAAATAAGTATTAAAAAGCAAAATGTCACTTAAAATTAAAAAACTATCGCAACGATTTATTATTCAATTCTCACAGTAGCTCACCCTCTTAACGAAGGGTTTCCACCCTTAATGAACGGATCCACCACCAGCCTTTCGCAATATTTTACTTTTCAGTGCAGTCAAATAAATCCCTTTTTTCGTTGCGTGATATCGCACAAAAGAATTCACGTTTTTTTATCTCGAGGATGAAAATTTCTCGGAGAAAGAAAAGTGAAAGAGGGCGCGAGAAAAAGAGGGAAAAAAGGGATTCACATTTTGCTCGGATCTGATGGTTCATTGCGACAGCTCAACGTGAAAATACGAGGTTTGTAGCTCTAGTCAGAAAGAGCACCGTGTTCAACTAGGTTATCCATGCGAGTGAGTGCTGGTGCAATTCTGCCTCTCTCTCTCTGCCAGTCATTCAACAGCAGCACCCTCCTCCCCCTCCGTCCCTCACCCCGGCGACCACTCGGCGCAGCCCATCGCTGCAACCCCCACGAAACGGATAACGAGAAAATTTACATAATCCTACGCTATAATGACGTTTACCCAGGAAAACGGTACTGCCACCGAAAGGCCCTTTCCTTGGATCCGTATATACGTATAGTTACAAACGCGGCATCGAGACTCCGTCGCCTCTTCGTAACGTCATTGTTATTGAATCAATGCTTCCTCGTTTCATCGCTCATCGTACGGTTAAGAGGATTCATAGCTGGCAATGTACAAAAACGAAATACCGCGAGAAACGACGAAGAAGAATTGGTCAGAGGAGAATAAAAGGAGTAAAGATGAATTCAAATGAAAATAACGGTGTTGGAATGAAGAAAATAAGATGAAGCGCAACGCCGAGAAGCCTCGGAGACACTGATGCATCGTCTGGATATGGCATTACAGGCGCCTCTGTTGAGCTGAGTTATTCTAATCTGTCCTCATACGGGACGTCTTCTTGTGAAATCTTTTTTGTGTTGTTCCATTGAGAAACGTACTATTGGCTACTTTGGAGACGGCTGACTGTGTAATTTTCTCAAAACAGACGATTTGTTCGATAGGTGAGTCGTATGTATCATTCGAGATGAAGTTTGAAGACGTAAGCAAAGTTAGGCAATTCAAGTCGCATTGACGACACGTTCTGTCACCAAAATCTTTTGTCTGCGATTCTATCCAGAAACGGTAACTTTGAAGACATGTTTTCGATATAGAGGTGTTCGGTACGTACCGTATGTGTACCATATGAAAAGATACTTCGAATACATAAGCTGTTGAAAGTTGGCCCATTGGAGAAACAACTTTGAAGGCACGGTCCGACTCCAATATAAACGATTCATTCGATCCTAATTATTAAAGCCTTTCTAGCAGCATTCGAATGAGACGGTATTCAACGTTCCGTATATATAAGTGAAAATGCAGTTCGGACCAGCTTGCATACGTGCGAATAAACGCGGACAGTGTGTTGGTCCCTGTGGTCACATTGGGACGTCTTATCGTTGCCATCAAACGATGGAGCGCCGTCTGCAATGGTGCGCAACGCAGACGCCATCAAGATAGATCGTTGGCTGCTCATTCACGCATCTATTTTCATACCCAGACACTAGACGCGACGCGATTATTCTCTTTAATTTATAAGCTTGACCCAACGAGTACCATATCGCTGGTGGAGGGTTCAGCAATCAATAATACCCTGACGTACAGAGCTCAAGACTTTGCTCGGACTCTGCTCGAGCTGAATGAAAAGCAATTGTTTTCTTGCTTAAGATAATTGATGGGCTGCTAATAGAAGCAATGCTGGACTTCGTTTAGGTCTTTTTTGAGGATTCAAAGAATTGGCTAGAAGGTTGGAGGAGGTTAACGCCAGTTCTCAAAGAAGTTCTACTTAACTTGGAGAAGTAGTGAGGTAACGACAACGGATCGAAGCTGATAAAACTTAAATATTTTCTCCTACGGTTTCGGCCAGATGAAAAATGGAATGTCCCTGACGACTGGTGAAACTGCTGATGGTAAATGATGAACGTGCTTTGTCATATCTGAATTACCAGCACTACGGTAAATACGTTCGTATTTGTACCGCAAACTACCACTGAAAGTGCAGCTTCTAAATCTTCATCCACCTTAAAATCAAACGTTACATTGTTTTCCTGATGAAGATCATGTAAGGCCAAGTAAAGCTGGGAGTTTCCACATGATACGTTGCGATGGTCCATTCTGGGATGTCATCTATTGACAGGTGGAAAGCCTCAATGGGTTTGTTTGGGTTTAACGATGGGGGTTTTGCCAGAGCTTGCTGGTACCAGGAAATGAAGGATCGCAAGCTGAGTCGATTGATGCTAGGTTATCCCAGTGTTTACCATCGTTCGGGGTACTGAATAATGGACATTGTCAATGGGCAGGCGCGTAAGAGCTAAGCTTCGTTTTTGTTCCGTGCTATGTCGAAGCTGAGCTGTTGCTCCAGCCGGGATATTAGCGGATGTTCCAGAGGCAACGAACGAACCCAATAGGGCCTGAACGTTTGAACGTGGTGCTGAAGAGACAGAGGCGCTATCATCGAGGATTTAGGATTGAGGAGCTCAAAATGAGGCACATCCCACCGGTTAACAAGCGAGCTAGGTAGACATATATAGTGCTTGGAATGCTCGCTCACGTTGAATCGGCTTTGAGAGACCACAGACCCTCATATCCGAAACGAATTGGAGAGATAAAATCAAAAGCACGCAGACTCATTTCCGTAAGGCTATTCCAATCTCTCTCTCTCTCTACCTCTCTCACTCTCTTTTCCTTCTACGTTCACCCCGCTCCTCTTACAGACATGGTTTGCGCGCAGCTAGTATCTCCCTGCCAAAAGCTCGCATCTCTCACATGTCCGTACCGCACGTGAGTCTACAAAGTGCAAGCAGCAGGTCGATGAGGAAGGGAAGGCCTGACGTGCACAAAGTTCGAGCTTGAGAACGGATCGGTTTTCCACCTTCAATCATCACGTGAAATCCTACTTTTCCACGTGCCCACACCATTCGAGTATTCCTCAACCTACCCCAACAGGCACCTCTTGAATGCAATTTGAACACCTTTGCATTGGACATTAGCGAATAATTCGATGTGGCATGGGATCATCAGTCTATTCGTCCACGGCATGACCAAACCTGGCTTTTTCATTGTCCTCTTGTGTCCATAACCGGATAGTGCACTGAAGCGACTACGGATCCTCCGGAACATCTCTCAAGACCTGGCAATAGCAAAATGACAAATTTCCAGTCGCACGAGGTTCCCAACGAAAAAAAAGCATTCTGCAGTATCACCTGGTTTTTTGCACTTCCAATTTGGGTCATACGATGCAACTTTACCTGATCCCCAAGATATCTGTCTTCACACGATTTATGCACGTGTGTATGCATATATTTAGCAATATTCATGAGGAGGAAATACAAGTGCGGCTTAATGAACGCTGCGAGAGTATTTCCCACGGAATCTCCTCGAACAAGCACCACGTGAAATATTCACCCACGTATACGAGAGAAACGCGATGGAGCGGGGGTTGGAGGGCGGGGAAAGTGGGGTAGCATGAGCTTTTATGGAACGTGTGTGCGAAGCGTATAAAAGATGGTAATCTGAAAACGGTAGCTCGCAGAGTACCACGAAAGTGCAAGCACACGGGGTGGCAAGAAAGGAGAGTGGGACCGGAGGGGCAAGGAGGGGGGAGAGTTGAGAGACAGAGCGATAAGAGATCATCGTTCGCCTCGCGCCTTTTGACCAAGTTCTCTCGCCAACTGTTCACTTTTGCTGCTCTTGGTTCGCCTTCTGCGAGAGAAACGGGTGGTAGGACTACGACGAACGAACAGCCAACTCCCCAAGGCTCGGAGTAGATCACTGGGGGAGATTGGTGTTTCGTATCCCCCATCCTCTATTCAATGGAATAAACGTGAGCCAATGTTCTTTTGGTTGAAGTGCATCAACGAGAGAAAAAGAGAATCGAGGATACAAACGCGAGCAGCTACAAGAGCAACACTCCTCGACACTGTCGTTAGCTTCGCTAATAGACACTAGGGACGATATTGATAAGTAGTACTTGGTTACGTAGTCTATCCGGTAAAAGCGTGTACGGGTTAACTTTTTCTTGAACCGCGCTGTAACGTGGATTCAAATGGGAACTAGTACCGGGCCTCTTCTACAAGAATGCTTTATGTAGAAAACATCTTTCGTCCAACTGTTGTTACGATAAATGTTTATTGTCTGAAAAACACATCGGCGAATAATTTACTCCGACTGCGGTTGGGACGTCATTTTTTCAGATGAAGAAACTCATATAGCGGAACGTCAATTGGCAAAGGTGGTCCAGACTATACGGAAGTGCTGGAGCATACGCAAATTGGTTCTCGCCAATATCCAAAGGTGGAGAACTTTGCACCTTTCTGATCCAATGGCAATCGCCAGGAAACTCATCGCGAGCTAATCTTGAAATAAAAATTAGAACTCGCAGTGATCTGTAATGTTCGTTTGGGTTTGGTTCCATCTTTTCATTGGACCCGATGTAACGACCTATTTGTGGCGATGCAAAAACTGCACAGAAAAAACTGACCCGATGGCATACAGAACGTCTTTTTCACCTGTCAATAGTTTTATAACATCGGGCAACAAACGCAGTAAAGTTGTAACGAGTTTGGTATCGATTTTTCTTTGCTCGCGTAAATATTTATCGAGGTTCGCGGTAATTCCTGCGTTTCGCATTTTTTGTTCCCCGAAAGCCAGTTTCAAACATTTTTCCATGTTTCCGGCTACCGCAGGCGAGAGAAATTTTTATACGGCTCTTTCAAGCGTGCGTATCGATTGTTTTTCATTTTTATCAGATCCGGCGAGCAAACGCCTCCGTACGAGCAGAACCGCTTTTTTCACAAATATATTCATTCGAAGGGATTGCTCGTAATGCAAAAACCAGTTTAAAAAGCGCGAATATTCGTGGCCACCATCGACCTCGGATTGGAAAATATTCACCATTTTTTTTTTGTTTTGTTCAGGAAAACCAAACTTCGTTTTTTTTTTTTATAATATTGCTGTACGCTTGTTATGCATTCCTGGATCGTTAAAATTTTGCCGACCGTAGCCGCGGTGCGAGGATAAAAAACACGTCACGTTTTTAAATTCAATGCTGACGTATTTATCGTGTTTCAATAAATGCAGTCCATTAGAAATTGCATCGAAAAAAAAAGAATTCATTTTCAGAACTGCTCATTGGTGTTGCAAAATTGGACTGGAATATTTTTCATGTGCAAATCTCCATATTAAGAGCCATCTAAAAAGATTTTTTTTAAAAGCTCCATACTGACCTTTTTCCGCAATTTCCATAAATAATAATTTTCGAAAAAAAACTAAATGTAAAGGAATAAAAAAAAACGTCATTGCTTATCACCATTTATATATATTTTTTCATCAACCCATAAATATCTCACGATTTAAACATCCGAAAAAATCTCTAAGAAAAATTACCAAATAAACTGGTTAAACAGTTGTCGACTACAAATTCTCAAAATTCGCCTATCTTTTCTTCTGCTCGGGTGTGTTCCCCTTAAAAATGAATTCCAGAGTGAATATCTTCAAAACCTCCCTTTTCCGTGTATGTATATATAAAATGTATGTATACGAGTGGCACAGGCGAGTGTTCAGGGAAAATTCGGTGAGGGGTTGCTGCTTTTGTACTCGGAGAACCGCGCACCTTTCACTGAAATTGGTTACTACGAGCAGCTTTTGTCTGTGCTGCACTAAAAAAGAAAAAAAGAGAGGAAAAATGGAGAAAAAAAAATCCAGCAAATATTGTCCAGTTGCGTCGGCTCACATTCGTGAAAGAGCTACTATTTATGCGAGGCATAAAAAAAAAAGTGTGTCTTATATACAAGTATACGAGAGGACAAAAGTGTATTTCTGTTCTTTTGTTCGGAGCACGACCGACATAGCAGCTATGTGAAAACCTGTGATAAAAAATTTAAGAGACTGCACGACGCCCTAAGAGTAAAAAGACGCGAAGGTTTGGGGAGGGGGGGGGGGTGGGTTAAAAAAAATTATTCGTCACATCACAGGAGAACGTCTCCAGGAATCGTCTCGAATTGCTGGAGTGTTACGATCTCACCACGAGTCTTGTAATACCAACGAAAAATTATGTCAACACTAATTTTATTTAATGCTCGAAATGTGCTATTAACGTAAACATCGTAAAACGTAACGAATGGTAGACGTAAAATTATGTTTATCGATATGGTGCGTGCGTGTGATGTGATCTCGGTAAGAACGTGACGAAACTTGGCTCTAAGGGATAACGAGTTGTCGAGCGAAGGAGCCATTTTTATATTGTTTACTTTCCGTGAAGGTCTATCTGAAGAAAAAAAAAATTATTTCTTAAATCAGATAATATCGATCACGAATTGAGCTAGCTTTTTTCTTATGGTTCATCAATCGACGAAAAAAAAAGAATCTTTTTTTTATCTTTCGAAGAAAAATATCATTAATGTTAATAACTGATTTAAAAAAGTTCTATGAATGAATAAATGTATGAAAAAAAACTGTATCAAATAATGATACATTTATTATAAAATAATGAATAAATGAATAATGATACATTCATAATGAATAATGAATAATGATACCTGTTGTGTCAAATAACGAATAAATGTATCAATAAATAAATGAATAAATGTAAATAAATGACTACTATCAATCAATGCATAAATGTATCAAAATGTTGACTTTTGTTACTACTATTATTAAATTGAACCACTATCATTAAACAAAGTATTACAAATTAGTCAATAAAAGACTATTACTATGATTATAAAATAATCTATATATATATCTATATCAAAATATATAATTCTAATATATATTATACATTATAATATGTAATATATAATATATAAAAAATATATAAAAATTGTCATATATAAAAATATATATAATATCGATATAAAAAAATAAAAATAAATAAAATAATTGCTATATATATATGATATGATATACATAGTTGGGTGGCATCGAAACTATATCTACCCCCTACCCTACCCCATCATATATAGGTTATCCTGCCTAAGAGACCCCCTCGATGTAACCGCCACGAAATTCCCCTTCAGGCCCAAATCGAGCGGGGGTGGAGTGGCACGTGGACGCACGTGCGTATTACACATGCATATATGTGTAATACATACATAATATGATATTTTGAATTCTGCTCGTTGCGCTGTATGTACACGTGCGTACGTGGTAGTCCATTTTATACATAGGTGCAAGTACATACGCACACAAATAAGAACCAAGTCCGTTGATAACGGTAGGCGAAATACTCGTCTATATGATAATGCGAGATTCCCTCATATATGCGTGGCTCCAAATTAACCCGCGATATTCGACTTCACAGAGTGCGTTGATCAAAATGTATCACGCTATAGGTTATGCGAACGCACAAACGCGTCACACTGCGAGAAATATTCACCGGACCACGAGCCAACTGGAATACCCACGAATTACCGTTACTCGTCTTCTTTTTTTTTTCATACAACGTTGAGTAACCTTCCATTAAGGAGACGAGAGAGAAACGAGAGAGAGACGAAAAGTACTATTTTATTTCACATGCTCCATAGAGCGAGAAATACTGAGAGGCACAAGTTACAAGTTCATCACGTAGCGTGGTGATGCAATTAGCTGTTTGGGTTACAAAAATTCAACGTCTTTTCGAAATTAGTTTATCTTGTGTGAAAAACAAAAGTTTGTTTTTCGTAACCTTTTTGTAATTGATTTGAAAAATATAAAACCAAACCAATGGAAAGAGAGTTATAACGAACCCAAACAACATTGTACTGAACCCAAAAACACCCAAACAGACCTAAACAAAATGGTCCCAAAACCAAAAACACTCAAAAAGCCAAACAAAATTTTCCGCAACCCAAAGACATTCAAAAACCCTAACAACATTGTTTCAAACCCAAAGATATCCGAACAAATTTAAATCAGTTTTTCCCCAACCCAAACAAACCCAATTAAAATTGTCGCAATCACATACAATGAAAAGACAAACAACTTGAATTATCCGGAATTCAAATAAAACCGTTCCAAACTCAAGAAGTCCCAAATAGTCCGTTTCATAGCTTCTCCTAAAACAGTCAATTTTGGATCTCTGTTAAATGTACAATCCAGCGAAAGTCCGCAGCTTAAAAGAGCTGTATTCTCCCCAAAACGATTTCTCTGCAGGTGCTTTTTTTTCATGCGGATCGGTCTGATCGTTAACATCGCTATTGATTCAAGCCGTATATTTTTTTCATTGCTTGGTACCACCCACGAAGAGTCGTACTTCTTCGTGAATTATATCTCAATATCTCACGATCAATCGGCTGCGACGAACGAGCAGATAGCGATTTAATCAGTGGAAAGAGTCATAGATATGTCTATATACATCCATTCATATACAGTCCTGTTCAAAAGTATTAAGCACCCAGTAAGATTTTGGGCCGGACAAAAAATCAAATATCTAAGGGACAAAAAATCTTACACAGATTTTTCAAACGCTCTTTTGAAGCGGATAAAGCCAACTTTATTTTCTCTCTATTAATTTAATTTCAGCAATTTTTGTATCCCTTACGTAATTTCAAAAATGCCAGTTTCTTGCTATTTTGGCACTTTGCGGTTCGTACTATTTGGAAAATAGTATTAATTTTTCAACGCTCACAGTTTCTACGTTTTTCCAACGTTCACAGTGTTCGATACGTGACACTGGATTTTAGTTATTTTTTTCCGATTTTAAAATTAGGCCGTTAATTTTTTGTTTATAAAAAATATTGTGAGGTCAAATCGTTCCGAAAAAATCTGAAAAAATTCTCGAGTGTCTTTCAGTGATAGTACAATAACATAAAAAATCGCGGGTCAAATCGAAATAGTAATGTGTCAAATCCATGTCGAATCGACATGGAATATCCCATATATATTGAAAGTTATATATATATATATATCTATATACGCATTCTTAAACGTCTGAACATAGTTTCTCGTTATAACGTATTATGTACCGTAAGATAATAATTAACGTCTCACGCGCCAGGGAGAAACGAGAAAAGATTCGAGTTTAGATAGCGCCTAGATCGAAGGGACGATTGGCCAATGAATGATGCATATAGGTATGGGTGTGCGTACGAACGAACAAATGTGTCCGATCGGAGGAGTTTCTCAAACGAGTCGTAGAGAGGCTCGCGCCGTTCTACGAGTTCCTAATGAGCATCCACGATTTCTTTTCCTCCCATCCTCGTGCGTTTACTCTACTCCGCGGGTCTGATACAAGTGGAGTCTTCGGTCGGCTTACCGGGGGATTTATTCCCGTTGGATGCTCCGGAACTTCGGACTTTTGCTCAAAGAGAAGTCCGAACTATCGAGGAATTTGTGGTCGCGCAAGATACTGAGGATTGACACGATGATTCCATCGGTTTCTTCGTTTCTATGGGTTTGAGGATAGGAGTCGATCGCTGATTCAGCTGGACAAAGATTTTCGCTGTTTTTCGCGATAAATTGAACCAGCAAAGTCTAGGATTGGCAATTAAAGTTTCTCGGTTATGAATCAAGCAAAAACGATTCTCTATTAATCTAATTTATTTTTTCAATTTTTTGCATTTTTCTTTATTGACATTCTGCACGGTTTTATTTATCGGTAAATAAAAAATCATTTTCAAGGTGGTTTCTTCGAATAATTCCGAGGTACATTAAAAAAATCCATCAATTTTTTCAAAAAACCTCATAAATATCCTCAACTTCCTTTCGAGGGAACATTCAGAGAAGAAAACTTTGCACAGGTGCCCCAAAGCAGTACCTCAAAGCGTTAACTCACGATACTCCAAGATTTGTCAAATTCCAGGACCTCGATTCACCGTAATCATCATGCCCGAATCCGGCAATTGTTCTCACGATGTTATCTCGTATCCCCCGAACAGAGGGAGTGCATTGGTTTTCCGATAACGAAACGAGAGAGCCCCGAGCGAACCATACGCGATTGCTCATTCAACCCGTTTCCCTACCCCACCAATTTTTCTTTTTTTTTTTTTTTTACAACCAGCATACGAGAGTTCCGCGGTATTGCCATTTTCCCAGGGTGTAAAGGACGGTAGGTGGTAAAACCGAGGGGTTGGAAAGAGAGGGTGGTAAAGTGCTAGAAGCTAAAGAGGATCGTAGTACCAAGCGAGAGATACACGCATCCCGCAATTATTCAATGAATACATGAATACTGGCTCGCATATTCCGCGATACATAATGCAGCGATGCCGCTGCACAGAGCGCAATCACAGAACCCTACAATGGGATTTCTCCCTCCTGGCCACCCTGTGGTACACCCAAAGTCACACATACACGCGTACTACTTATCTATGTACATTTATATGCCTTTACATTCACGTGTACACCTCGAGCCCTTAGCCTACAAAATGCCTTCACCCGATTCACTTTGAGTATTAAATCGCATGAGTTACGTCTCTTTGTTTGAGAAATCGATACCTGTATCCTCGCTATATAACTCGTATTACGCAGCCGGGTGGACCATACTATTTTCACGATAAACGAGCCGGATAATCCTCTAGTGATTCACGCGCTCTTGATATATATATACATGTATATATAGATATATATAAAACCGCATCTTCAGCAATGCGGCGTTGTATTCCAACTGCACTCTCCTCCCTCCCCCCTCTCTTTCTTTTAACGTCACGTTACTCACGCACACGGTCTGAGCATCTTTAAACTCGATGTACCGAATTATCAAGTATTTTTCATCCACTTCTACTTGACGGGCCTGTCCTAAAGCTGGCTGCTAATTTCATTGGTTATTTCCATTGTTATAATTATGGAAATATTAATACGCTAATATTTGTGCATTTTAGAGGAATTGTTTTTTTTTTAGAGAAGACAAAATATCGGATAGAAGGGGATTTAGCTTCGTATGTAAGATGTGAAGAAACTATTGCTTAATGACATTGTTGATACAATGTTGAATTAATTGATATTGTTTTATTGTAATAGTTGATCACATCATTGTTTTATATTTTTGAACGACTAGGAGTTTTATGCCTTTTTGATTTTTTATTTTTGTTGATAATCTTCAGTTTTTAATTTATTTACAGATTATTCATTGTAAATTGTAATTGCAAAGCTTTGCTTTTTTTAATTTTGGTTAGTAATTTTCAGTTTTTATTTTTTTTTATACATTATTGATTGTACATTGAAATTGCAACGCTTAGCTTTTTTATTTTCAATAATAATGTTTGCTTTTCACTTTGTGTTGTCATAATTAATTGGACATTGTAATTACAATTCTTAGCTTTTTTATTTTGGTTGATATACTTTATTTTCTACTTTATTTACTTGTTATTAATTGTACATTGTAATTACAACTCTTCGCTTTTTTATTTTAGTCAATAATCTTTACGTTTTATTTTGTTTATTTATTATTTATTGCAAAGGGGTGTACTATTTTGAAAAATGATTTTTTAACCAGAGCGCGAGAAATATCATCTTTTTTCAGCTATCTTCCCTTCTCACAGTCTCATTCTCTCTATTTCTCTCTTTCTCTCTTGATCCTCGCGCTACCACAGCTATGAATACGTATTCGCCTACCTGCGAAACGTTTCCGCAGAGATGAAGTGAGACCGGAGAATAGAAGTATACACGTCACGAGTGAATCGTGACTAGACAAAGTTTTCGTGATAACAACGAGTCTGCTTTGTACACCAGCCTTGGATTAATGTATTTCGTGTAATTACGAACATGCAGTTTCGACGATTATTTTAAACGTAGCCCATAGAGGAGAATGTTTGACGAGTTTACGAGAGCTGCCGGAATTGAATGTATCCACGAGACTATTTTCGTTCTGTATTTCCTCCACGAGAGACGTTGTCTTCGGGTTTGAATGACAACAATTGTCATTCAATTACGTATTTCGTGATATATTATTTGGGATTGTTTAATAAGCGAGATTTATGGAGGTCCATGGTTTTTGTGGGAAAAGTGGTGGTTTATTTTTGATTATACCGGGTGACCAGTAATTTGATTTATTTATTGAAAGCTGTAATTCTAGAAGTCATTCAAATAAAATTAAGCCCCATCAAGTAAAGATAAAAATTGAGTCTTCGATTTAAAAAAATATTTGGGTTGTTACCAAAAAGAAATCCGAAATAAAATTACTTCACTGTGCAATTGAATATTCAGTATCTTTTTTGAATATGTATAAATTTTTGTTTTATTTTTTAAATGTATTTTTCGTGAATCGCTTATTGTTTTAAAGTTTCTTTTTTTTTAAAACGCCCATTATGTATGACAAGCTTCAAAATATATAATTCTGAAAATTAGCATATCTTTTTTTAGAAGATATGTCAGGTTTCAGAAAAGTATCAATTGTATATTCAAAGTGGAGCATTTTAAAAAATGATTTATATTTAATCAAACACTTGAAAGTTTAAATAAAAGTTTATTAAATCTCTTATTAAAAATTTAACATTTGATATTTAGTATTTTAAGATTTGAGATTTAATCCATTTAAGGTTTTATATTTTTTAAAATTATTCGAATATCAAACATGCATTTTTTTTAACGTGATTATTTATTAATCGTCTTTTACAAAAATTCGAATTGGATATTCGGACATTTTTTATTAATTATAATTTTTGTGGAAACTTTATTTTGACACTCAGTTGATAAATATGAATTTGGTTCAAATTATTTCTGGAATAATCCCCGTCAGGAAATAGGTCGAATTACCGGTTACCCTGTATATGGATTGATGCAGAGAAACAGTGCACGCAGTTACTTTTAACGCTGGAAAAATCATGCGCGGAAAAAGGTCGGAAGCGAGAGAACTGTTTCCCTCAGCACTTGGGAGAATCGACAGGTGTCTCGCGACATTCTTCGGGACGAGAAAGCGTTGAAATATAGAAATCGAATATGGATATATCTGTATTGCGAGGGCAAGGAATATCGACGTTGTCGTGGTAGACGTACGCTCATGCCTGACGACCGTATCACCAAGATATTTTCGTATGCATATTTTCCAGCAATTCACAGCATCCACCATTATGTCACTCTGCGAGTGAAAACGTTTCGCAGCTGCAAAGAAACACGACAATCATATTTTTTTTCGAGAGTCTTCTTTTTTTATTGCATTTCTTTTTGCGTCTACTTGTAGGGAAGTAGAAAAATAAGTCAAAATTGAGGGAGAATAGTATCAAAGTCTATACAGGGTGGTGTTTGACGATGGAATGTCATCCCTGAAATGGGGGTTTGGGGGTTGAAATTCTGAGTGGATTGAAAGTGTAAGAAAAATATTCTAGAACCGTTTTTTGCATCTCTCCAGTCTAATTTTGTATTTTCGGAAAAATCTCGGGAATTTTCGTAATCAGCAGAAAATTTCCGATCAAATACACCCTTTTAATACTTAAAAACGGAAAAAAAAAATTTTCGACCTCCCAGACCCGTTTTCCCGAAATCTCAAAAATCACGATATTTCAAAAGCTCGTAGAGCGAACGCCTTAGGTGCTATGGGGTTTCATCGGGGGTGTTTGGAAAAGGTTTTTGCCTAACTTAAATGATGGCGTTGGATTCGTATCGATATCTTGTATAGTTTTCCCGGAAAGTCCAGTTGAAAAATGGCTAAAAAAAACGCAAAGGGGTATGTATGGAAAAATTTGCAAAAATCGATGGTCCAACTTTGAAA
>JAPYZI010000664.1:0-44644 GCA_030523105.1 Ophioninae sp. A BG-2022a
AAAATCGAAAAATCATCGGACATTAATGATTAAAAAAGCATTTTGAAGGTAAAATCATAACGAAAAGATTGAGCAAAGAGTGGAGTGCCAAATCCTAACGGAAAAGGAGTTATCCATGATTTAGTGAAAAAACTTTTTTCCTCGAAAAATGGAAAAAATTTTTGGATTTTTAATATTTTTTTTATTGGTCCATTAAGACGTAACTTTGTCCCCTGAGTACGAATCTACCATTAATTTTCCTCAAAACCCAAAATTTCCATGAAAAAATTGTAAAAAACTTCCATAATCACGATTTTTTTTGTCGTGTGCAGTGCTTTCGACGAAAATTCGTTCATATTCGTAATCAGCTGAAAATTTTCGATTAAATACAGCCTTGTAATACTTTTAAAACAGAAAAAAAATGTTCGACGAGGGAACTCCTCAATGGTTAACAGAAGGGACATGAAATTTTGCACACCCATGCAATGAGAAGGCTCTTAAGGAAATGGAAAGACACCCTTGGGCCGTTCCATCAAATTTATCGACCGAATACTCATACCCCGTCTCTTATTTTCGCAGTCGATGCTTTGGCTTTGTCGCGAGGAAACCGGCTCACAAGTCGGACAATCAGTGTCACGTTTTCGCGGAATTGGAACTCGGACAGCCGGCAACAGCGATCGTCAACTTCGTTAACAAGGTCATGATGGGAAGCGCAGCTATCAAGGCGAACATCGTTTAAAAAATACGACTCAGCCTCGTCGATGTCTTCAATGATCCTCGGAAGCTCCGGCGCAACGGTCCCACTGATTCGGGACTTGTACATTTAATCATCGCGTACAACGCGTATTGTGAATCTCGAAATTGCTAGATCTGCCCCAGAATTCCCTTTTGACCGTCCCATCGTCTTCGATACTCGACTTCCTGCCGACAAAAAATCTGAATTCAAATGTTGCATGTCTGAATTATACGATTAGAATTCACGTGAGAATTATGGTTGGTTAATCGAGGAAACCCAACGAGGAACGACGATTGGACGCGATGTTTACTGATTCGTACTAACTCCCCAACCTCGAGAGACGTAGGATGAAAGTAGCGTACAAATATTCGAAACTATCATTGCATGCTGAACGTAAAAAACGAATACGAGAGAAAACGATGAATTTTAAACGAAATGAATTATAAATATTATATATATATATATATATGTATACAGGATGTGTCGTAAACAATCGATAGCTCTGCAACTGCGGACTGAGGCACCCAGGCCTCAAGCCTAAAACGGTAAAAAGATATCAAGCTCCTCAGTTACCCTCAGTTACCCGTGATCCAAGATGTAATTATTCAAAATGTTTTCGGAATATTGAATATTCCGTCTGTATCGCTTTGATGAATACATTGGCTGGACATGTTGCTAAAGATATGGGCAGCGAATTTTCCTGATAGGTTTTTTCTGTACCAGACTCACCGTAACTTGACGAAAATTGAAAATAAATAAATATTCATAATTAACGATTAAAAATATATAGTAGGCGCATTGAAAAGAAATCCGAGTCATCCGTTGGAAAAATCATGGCTTTCTTTTTACTACACCGAAAACTACGTGTTTTAAAAAATGTAATGTACATCTGATCGATGTATTATCCAAAATTGTTGCGTAGGACGCTGACTACATTTCAATTTTCGGAAAAGCAATTTTTAAAATGATATCTGGATCATGGATAACTTGGCTCGGTGACCGGAAGTAGCTTGAACGTCTTTTTCATGAGGCTTGGGATCTCTGATCTATTCATTATTGACGATACACCGTGTATCGCGTTATTGTCCAACGGGTGTACTGAAAATTACCCAAAAGTTATATCATTGCCGCGTGGCTGATTATTGTCATAACCCAATCGTAGCCTATCTTACATGTGGAAGAAACGATGTTCATAATTGTACATAACACTAAGGCCTTAGAGAGAAGAAGTACGAGGAGGAAAATGAAGCTGAGTTCATTATAATTAGCTGTCCAATCGGATCATCTTCACTCGAAATAAATATTCGAGAAGGGCGGGGGAACGGGGAGAAAGAGTCGAAGAGAATTAAAAAAGAGGCCATACGTGAGCAAGCGAATCGATTGGACGTCCCGCGCAGGTATGGATGGAGAAAAAATACGTGGATAAACCGAAAGTCCTGCGTCGTTGGTCTCCAAGCAACACTAAACGGAAAGAAAGGAAAGCTTCGAATTTTCTCTAAATTTTGTTTGTTTCGCTTCCAAAATCTTCGTGAAGCAATCGCCATTATTTTTAAAAAAACTGCGCAAAAAACTGCGATTTTTTAGGAAAAACGGTGTCGTATATTTGGAAAGCGAAACAATGCTGAGCACAATGTGAGCGATGTACAAAGATTTTTGAAAGTTGGTTGGAACGGACGCACTTTTTGAAAACAACGAATATTTCCATTTTCATTATTTTTTTTTTTTTATTATTACGAGAAATGATTTTTGTAGTATTGCGTTGTGGATCTCCAATAAGGCTTATTATTTTATTCCTTAGATTTTATCAAGAAAACATTTTTTACTGTAGGCTGTAGCTATTTAAGAGAGAATCAGAATTCTTATTCGAGATCTGCAGCCCATGTCTGCCAATAAAAATATTCCTTCGTAATAGAAACCAAGAAACAATTTTAAAAAAATATATATTCGTTGTACCAACGTCGTAACGTTCGGTTCAAACGCATCTTAAGAATGTCTTGGGCAAAACTTAACACATTTTAACGAGTTCTCACTGCAACAGTGACTTCCGTTTCGGCGATTCCTCGAGAAAAAAAAAAGGTTGTTTCCGTCGCAATCCCAGATCGAAAAGAATTAAGCCGTTGAGAAAAAAACTGAATCTTTAACCCACGCAAGTAAGATCGTCTAAATTAATATTATCCGAAAATCTATTAAAATTACGATTCAACAAAATTCCAAACGCTAGAGAAAATTCGCAGCTTCCGATCGATGTTCCGGTGACATATTGTCCGAAAGATCCTTCGTTCTTGCCATGAAAAAACAATCTTCAGCGAAGGTTTCAAACGTACTATCGTCGCTGCCCGTTTTTTTTTTTTTCGCAATGTTGCGATCACCCTTGAAACGCTCGAGCAGGACACAAGTACATTGCGCTCGCGAGTTCTATAATCATATCCGTGATAATTCGGGTGTATAGGACCGCAGACGCGACGGAAAGGAAAGCGGAAGAGAGATTGAGATTGAGAGAGAAATATCGATCTCTTCCCTCGACCCTAACGACGAACGTCTATGAGCAGTCAATTATCAAACCTCTTCGCGAGAGAAAGAAATACGTTAACGGATGTTGTTCAACCATAGCTAAGATCGTAATCGAGCGAACCCGTATATTTATCGCATATTATTTGCATTCGGACAAGTTCGCCACCCTCCGACAACGAGCGACCGACGTCACTTCCAGCTTCCTACATTTCTTTTTTTTTTTTCGTTTCCGCTCGTTTCTCTCTTCGTTGTCCTTTTTGTACACTTACGTTCAAGTGGAGAACCGTTCGAGCGCCCGCGCGCGCGAAACGCGCCACAAACGTGCTAGTCAAAATTCGATCTATTTGGGAGGATGGTGTGGAAAATGACCGGCTATAAGCGATACGCGGACCGGTCAATTGTGTAACGAAACAAATCATTGAAAAAAAAAAAAAACAAAAAAAAACACACACACACACACAAGTGTGACGAGATAATAAAAAATCGTCCTGTACACGCTGTCAAGGTTCCCGTTCTTCATGGGACGAGCTTGTGGCGAACACGTTCGTAGTTAAGCGTCCGGCGAAATAGAAACACCCGGACGCACAAACGCGCGCGCGCGCGTCCTCTAATGTCACTTTCTTCTTCCGTATCGGGCAACTAACAAGCGGAAAAAATCTACGTCGCTGTTGTATAACGATTTTAATTGAATTATTCGAGTCATTATTCTTACTCGGTTATTACACTCTATAATTATTACCTTATACGTCGAAACGCAATTATTGTGTCGATCGTATAGCAACACCCATCCCGTATATGTTCTTTTTTCGTATATATATGATAATAATAAAAATAATGATGATAATAAAGTATACTCCCTGCGTATAGTCGAAACGACCTGGATCTGGATGTCGAATTATTTTGTCCCAAGGCATTTGATGCTTGCCGTTTTTTCATTTGTGGGAAACGATATTTTTTAGCTCGAAATCATAGACTCGTCGTAGATTGCTGGATAGTTAAGGGGGGAGCCTGCTTTAGAGGCTTCAAACAATCAATTTTTTCGACAATTTTTTTGGGAAGGAAAGAAATATCCGATTGAAACGAAATTTTCAGGATTTATTGTTGTATATTTCAACAGTCTTGTCAAATTTTTTCATTAAGATATACGTCGTATTATGCTTGGTACAAGCATTTAACCGAGGCGCCTCGAGTTGGGCGGAACCCCTTTTTCAAAGGAGGCTGACCGTTTCGCGCTTGAAATCACCAACACTCGGAACCTCACGGAGTTAACGCGGCGTGCGGTGTGGGCTAACGGCAAATACCGGTGACCTACTGAGGAAGAGTATCTCCGCGAGATCCCTGCAAATCTCGACACGCAGCTCCGCACAAGAGCACGAGCGTTTCTTTCATTTCGGCCGAGATAATCTTTTTGCTCTTGGTACAGGCGTGGCCGTTGAAGGCGTCGCCGGTGTGTCATAGTGGAACGTGTACGGCGAAACCCGAGAACTGTTCGGGAGAAGACGTTAAAAAAAAAAAATCACGCGCACAGAACGGGATGTGCTTTGTTATAAACAATCAGACTTGTCGCCTTTGCTATCAATAATCGTCTGAAATCTATGAAAAGGAAAGCGCCTCGTTTTTCGGACAGTCGAGGTTCGCCTGTGCCCACGCTCGGGCGATAACTGACGCTTTCTGTGCGAAGCGTCTCGGTGGAAGGCGATCGGTAGGCGCTTGCCTTCGATTTTACCACCTAACTATTTCCAGGATCGAGCATGACCGTACACGCTTTCGTCAATGTGTATACATATATATATCGAATCTTGATACGCGGAAGGAAGAACGGCTTATTTTCACCATAATATGGAACCGACGGTTGCGAGCTCGCGCACGCAAACGCGGCTCGATCTCTTCGCGCTCGCGCAAAGGTAAACTCGGATGAGCCGCGCGCGACCTTGGCTTCCTTCCAACCTAACACCGTTATATTCCGTTAAGGCGCCCGCGTCGATCCACGAACGACTCGTTTTTCTCGTTCCTCCCATCAACGATTCACTTTTTCGGTGCTTCCCGCTTCGTCCTCTTTTTCCATGACCGGATGTTCGTCGCATGACTCGTCTTCTCGAAGAGACAACGGACGAGAACGTTCTCCGACGGCGTATGGAAATCCCCCTTGACGTACATTTCTGTTTCGTGGATTTACCTAAATCCGTAAAATAGGAAACTGGAAATCGGATTTTTCATTCGTTATTTTCGGATTCAAAGTTGAAAATGTATAAGTTTTTGGACATTCTCCGAAAAATTCGGTAAATTTCGATGTTCTAGATTTTTTAAGTTGAACGTACATCGAACGATGCGTCACATTCGATATTCCGAAAAAAAAAAACACGAGTTTTTATTTTTTCGAATCAACCAGGAAACCAGAATCAACTGCACCGTTCAGACTCTTACGTTCGAAGGTTCTTCACAAGATTTTGAATCGCTACTTTATTCACGAATATTTTTAATAAAAATATATTTAATAAAACTTTGTTGATGTCAACGCGCAAACAAACGCCCGAACGATTTTTTTAACGACTTCGTTGTCCCTTCACATATTTTTTAATCAGAATCCTCATTTTCGGGCCGAGTACCCTAACCCCTTAAACTTCGCTTTTGAACTTTAAAGGGTTCGGCTACGCGAAACTGCGAAACAATCGTCGACTATCTTTTACTACCAGCGAAGGCAAACATTTTCTTTAAATCGGTGTCACGCAAATATACTTTTGCCAGATTTCTTTTATCGAGTGTAACTTATTCCCAAAACAGGAAAAAGTGCTACGCGAGCTAAGACGAAGCGATAAGAAAAGAAAGCATGCGCGAAAAAGGTAAGAATTGTTCCGAAGAAAATAGGCAGAACGCGAAGCGAAGGTTACGGCTTTTCAAATTTTTCAAACCTGCGTTTATCGTCGAAGCCAAATTGCAGCGACAAGAATTAACCAGAAGAATGGTTCGTTGATTTACCTATGAAATGGTTCATTGATTTACCAGGCGAAAGACCGGACCGCTTCTTCCCAACGGTCCCAGACTCCGCGACAGTGAAACCGGGTTGTTTTTTTGTACAATTTATTTTTCATCTCGGTCGTTCCACCTTCTGAAGAAATGAGTTTTACCGAGCTTGGAATATCCTCGAGAAAGGTTGGTCAGTCATCTTCGAACTTTCATCACGATTGCATCGCAGTCTCGCGTGCTCGGCCTTCCTCGAGGACGAGAATCATTTCTACGTTTAATTCGTCAGCTCGCACCAGACCATGGCAACGTTAGCCGGGCCAATTAATTATTACTCATTTAGTGGCTGCTTGTTTATTTTTTTTGCGTTAACAAACGCTGCCATGAGCGGGCCATTGAACGAAGAAATTCCACACGACGAACTCACCATGATCGATCGAGCGAATTACCCGGAAAACGCAGCCTCGCAATCTTCCAACGACGATCGGTTCGTTAACAAAATTTTTCACATAACTGGACGAATCGCACAGAGGCCAAAGTTATTCCCGTATCCGCCTGAACATTGATTATTAATATTATTTAATGAAATTTCGTACACTCTTTTAATGTACTGACAATTTTTAGCACAGACGATTTTGCAATTATATTATTAGTTTAATATTAATTGCTTTCTAACGATCTTGATATTTGAGTTTTGACAATAATCTGACCCATTAGCTCTTGTGATTGTAAGAATTAAGTCGTAGACATTGATTTCCAATTATTTAAGAATTAATTGACTAACATCTTAGTTCTCATGGCTATAAGATACGAATTCACAATTATTCTGAACACTTGACCCGGAATTCTTGAAACCTAAGAATTAATTAACTAACCCCTCAATTCTTGTAAATTTAATAATCAATATAAGATTTCGTCTTAATGATATAAAAAAATGATAAACGGAGCAACTAAATAGTCAAGTTTAATGATAGGTCCTAGAAACTTTGATTAACCTTCCATTTGGCGAGCACTTTTATTTAGAATGGTGCTTTATATGGTATTTCTTAAAAGTATCGCATCCTTTCAATCAATCGATATTTATATCGTCGAGGTGCCCAACCGTTAATCATTGTCATTCGATTGAAATCTGGGAGATTAAATAACTCGTGCGCTTCAAGGTGACTGATGAATTCCAATGAAGCTAGAATTGAAAAAAATGTCGATAGGCTACAGTTTCACGACCGATCCCAGGGGGGATACCAAAGATTTCCGGGAAGTTCGGGAATCGGTACGAACGATGGACCACGTCGAATCCCCCCAGCAAGGCAGTACGGATCTAAAAGATTTTCACCACGGGCACCGAGAAATCGCGAGTTTTCATTCACGAGTTTTCTCGAGTCGATGTTCGACGTCGTAACCGGTGGTCTCAGTTCGATCGTCAACAACGTGGTTGGTAATGACCCGAAGAGCAGAAGGCCCCGTACCAACCGCGTAAGCTACAGAGGTCATCAATTGATTCGGATAACTCCTGCCACCAAGGCTCAAGTCAAGGATCTCATGGAGCTGAAGAACTCCGAAACCGACGAAGTTCGGTTTTGGACACCACCGTCGGGCAACAAGTGAGTAGAAAAAGAACTATCTCATTTTACAAATGCAACGACTGATTTTTTGATGTATAAAAGTCTATCGACGAAACAATGAAAGGAATTGTAACAATTTATTGGGTAAATCGCCGAATGACGACCTCAATCACATCCGCTTAAATTCCTGATTAATTTCTTTACGTCTGCGTTTTTTTGTTTCCTATTACGAAAATCGTTCGGATCGTAGATCGACGGATATTCTCATCTCGCCTGACATAATACCCGACGTGAAGGAATTCCTGCGCGATAAAGATATCGAGTTTTCAGTTTTGATTCCGGACCTCCAGGTATGCAAGACGATCGAATTATCCATGTCACTAAATCGCGTTGCTTATCTAGCCATGAATAAACAACGATCATAATTGCGATTGAAAATTGATGTATTTTTTTCGATTCTCAAAATGTAGAAAACCATAGCGTATCAAAATCCAAAGATGTCTAAAGAGCAACGCGACGACCTTCTCAATAATCAAGGACATCCGATCACTTGGAAACGTTATCATCGTTTTGGCGGTAAGTTTTTCATTTGTACATCCGCGCACATCGAATTTTTATAATTAAACGATGGGTGAATTAATCCAAAACTTAACTTAAAATTATTTGCAACGTTGGTTTATTAAAAATACAACGCGAGATAGTGTTATCCAATTGAATCAATAATCTACATGAGATGGAAGGTTATTTCTATTCTATTATTTATAGTATTGTATTCAATATTAGCTTCGATGCATTAAAAATCTTGAGTTTCTATAATGCAGCAAGACAAATAAATTCCCACACTACTCGAGTCAACACTTTAACATTTATTGACTCGCCGCAATTTTTGTGAATCCAAGGTAGGTTAGAAAAGCAAGAAAATCAATAACCGGTCAACTTTGAAACGTAACTACGCCAGAGTTGTCACGGATCTTAGCATGCAATTCTGCCATGTCGACGTTAAACAATATACGTTAATTAACGATCAACGGATGTTTCTCCACAACTTTGGTTATCATCAATATCATCGGAATATTTCTTCAATAAATCTTTTCCCACGTTGTTGCTTTCAGAGATACTAAAATACCTGGAGTATTTGGCATTTCGTTACCCCCAATTAGTCGAGTTGATGACTATCGGTCATAGTTACGAAGGGCAACCGCTGAAAGTCGTAAAAGTCTCGTCCGGACCAACGAAGGATGGAACTACCAAGCCAACTCTGTGGATCGACGCGGGTATGTCGATGAACATTCTTCAGATTTGATTTTGGTCAAAGACCGCGTCAACTCGACAAAGTCCCCATGCGGAACCAATTAGGATACAGTTTTGATCCTACCTAATTATTACCATTGAGTTTGTCCGACTGCAACGGGAAGACCGTGATTTTCATGAAAATGCATCTTGAAAGAACGAGGAAGTAGCGCGTGTGGCGATTTCAAGGAATCACGCCTACGGGGCAGCCATGCAGACCGAGCGAGGAAAAAAACGAGAGCAACGACGAACACGGTTGACCCGGAATTTCTATTGGTCGCTGTATGACGGGGAAAAAAAGCATTTCCCCGTTAAAAAAAAAAAAAACTATTTTTTCCTCACGGGCATTTCCGGTTGACAATGCCTTCGTCATCGAAAGCAAAAAAAAGGAAGGGCGTGGAAAGAAAATGTTAAAAAGAAAAACAAATGAAGATTTTTGTGGTAACTTCAGGTATGCATGCTCGGGAATGGATAGGCACAGCAGTGGCTACTTATATACTGAGTCAATTGGTGGAGAAAAACAACACGTATTCGAAACTGCTCGATACGAGCGACTGGATGATTATGCCGGTCGTCAATCCGGACGGCTACGAATTCAGTCATACAGGCGATCGGCTTTGGCGAAAAACTCGGAGCAGTCATGCCGATAACGATAACGAAGCGAGGTATCGTGTATATCATAAATAAAAAAGATAACGATCTTCCTGATGGTAGATACATCGGTCTTGAAAATTCTGCCTCTTAAACGACCCGCAATATAGTCGAGACTTCAATGAAATTTTCATGAATTTTTTAAATGTTCTAATTATTACTTCAATCACGGTGATCATTACTTTAAGGGGGAGCCTGCTTTAGAGGCTTCAAAACACCGATTTTTTCGAAGATTTTTTTTTGGAAGGAAAGAAATATCCGATTGAAACGAAATTTTCAGGATTTATTGTTGTATATTTTAACAGTCTTCTCAAATTTTTTTATTAAGATACATGTCATATTATGCTTGGTAAAAGCATTTCACCGAGGCGCCTCGAGTATACATTTCTCGTGCGGCGGGAAGTAAATAAATGTTTGGGTTTGTTCGAATCGATCGATTCAATGGAAACGATCCGATTCGTAGTTTTCACACGCGCTACTGGTCATCCCACATCGCTGATGAAAAGTCTATCCAAAGACTGATTAGGAGAATCACGATGAATATTTCGACATGCGATCTTTCCGCCATCAGATACACACCAGCCGGACTGTTCCATATGGTCTCGCATTACACGAAGTGGCTCTGGACGCGATGCGACGGTGTCGATCCCAACAGGAACTTTGACTACCACTGGGGTGAGGAGAGAGAGGGCGGCACGAGTGACGATCCCTGTCACGAAACGTACGCAGGACCGCACGCCTTTTCGGAACCCGAAACCAAAGCTATGGCCGATTTCATCATGGAAAATCGCGATAATATCAGGTAGTTCATTATCACCAAACGGAAAACCTGCCACCGTTTCGCGCACCAAATGGATTACTCATTATTATAAACCCTTATTTATCACTGTTTTTCGGTCAAACTGTTAGAGTATATCTGACGCTACACTCGTACTCTCAAATGTGGCTCGTCCCATGGGGACACACGCGAAGTCGACCGGACGATTATTCGGAGCTTGCCAGCGCCGCGAGAAAGGCTGCAAAAGCGATGGCTAAAGTTCACGGCACGAGTTACAAAGTTGGACCGTCCGCTGAATTATTGTACCCCACTTCTGGTAAGAACAACGGGAATAATAGTAGAATTATTAGTAATTTAAAGAATAATACATTTGGAAAGAAAAAAATTGATTGGTTAGGTTTTGACCCCAAAACATGACTCTATAGTTTTAGTACCTTTTTCTTAGTTTTTTTCGCACGTTTCAGTTGTCAGATTCTACAATTCGTAAGTTTACTAATTGCGGAACAAGTTTCACGAGATCAGGCAATTTTTTCATATCTTCAAAATCACCGAAATGGCAAGTCGTAAAAAAAAAAAACGATTACCGATTTAAAAAAATCAACTGAAGATTTGCTCACGTGAATCGCTGGATTAATTTTTGGAGTTTTCACTTCAAATTTTCACCCGGCTCCTGACCTCTATTAACCTAACCGAAATTAAGATGCTGAAAAAAAAGTGTAACGAACAAACGCCAAACAAAGATTGAAAATGTTTTGCTTAAAAAATGTTAAAGTAGATGTTGAATGTTTTGGTATAAGGTATTCGCTGTTGCTTACCAAATATATATTAGAAATCTATAAGCAAAGAAAATCCGTTTTCCATTTTTTCCATACGCGATATGCGCCCACCCATGATTATATATACCTATTACCCAGCATTCGCTAATACGAAGTATGCTCAGTTCAGGGGGATTCGAATAATTGAGGCTCTACTGTAATTCCATTCCCCCATGAATTTTTAGAGTTTCACTTTTATGCAGGTCCTTGGAAAATTCACGTCCGAAAAAACGTCCGTAAATACCTACACGGACAAAACAGGCGCCTTGAAGTTTAGAATGAATACTAAGCTTCTAAAGAAAAGATGATTAAATAACAATAAGTATCGAATTGATTATACAAATTGTAACAATGGTATAGTAATAATGAAGGAAATTTAAATTTGAACTCACGATACGGCAAGTAAACTGATACAAATAGAACGAGGATCATTACGACTTTCATTGCGATTCGCTTGTATCAATGGCCGAGTACTAATCTGAAGCTTTTGCACAGCGATGTTCATAAATGATTAGCGATTTTGATATGACTCAATAACGTCGATTATCAGGTGCATCGGACGATTGGGCGAAAGGCGTAGCGGGCATCAAGTATTCGTACACACTGGAGCTTCGGGATCGTGGAACTTACGGATTTCTGTTACCCGCAACCCAAATAATTCCCACGGCTAGGGAAACCTGGGCGGGAATTCGTACCCTCGCTCGTTTAGCCACCAAACCAGCTGATACCTGACCGCGACAATCGACGATTCTCAATCGCTGATCCAGAATTTTCACAACAATATGGCATCAAAGTTCGTCGAAAGTTCCTTCAATGAGCTTTTCAAGACTTCTGTCAACATCCGATTCAACGTATCCCTCGAATCCTCCTTAAATATGCGTTGCGAATTTGTAAAATATTTGTACATAAGTTTCGCAAAGTGGAATTCACTAGGCATCCGGGAATCATAGAAACAACGAATTTTTCAAGCAAATACGATTTTAGAACATCAAATGTTTTCGCACTGATGATAACTAGAATCGTTAAAAAATCGCTTTGCATGTTTCAAAGGATTGTACGATATTTTTGCCTCATGTTCATACGGAATCGGTAGAATTTGGATGAAAATCCACTTTTGGCATGAAAATTCGTTGAAATCATGAGGAGAAGGATCAACGGTCATGAAATGAGCAAACTCTTTTCGAACACGACGAAGAATATTTCAATACGTAGCTATCTCATATCCTCCGACTCAATGCCGCGACATAAGAAATCGTTTATTTTCGCGATAGAACATCTCTCGAATATCTTGATTAGTTCCGATAAGTGTCGTGAAGCGCAGACGACAAAAGAAATGCGAAAATTATATCGGAATAAGTCGGAATGCGATACGTCGAAATCCTGTCTATCTCAAGTGTATGCAGTGGTAAATAGATCGACGTTGAAGGATACCGATACCTTCTTACACTCGGATACCTTCGGTGTATATTCAACATCGATATTTCAGTGTAGCTCACCAAATCGTTTTCACTAGGGTAACAATTGAAAGTTGAGAAACTCGGGACAACTTCTCATAATTAATGTAAAAGGAATATTCATTAGGTCATGAAGAAATCGAGAAACAATCATTTTTAGACGAATTTGCAAGATCAATAAAGCTGACAACTTTGGATTAACCTAAACTAACCTAAACTAAAAAACTAAATCCTGTAAATTCGTTTTTCAATTTGAATTCAAACTGGTAGAGGTCGAATACGATAAACTACTGTGATGATCCGAATGCCATGTGAAAAGGTCAATTTTATTGACAAGGTCAATTTTCAAGGTCCAAGCAAAATGATTTTAAAATCTATTGGATCTTTAATCTTGTGTAGATAGACAAAGTTAAGAAGTTATAAAGAATCTCGAGAAGGATCTTTGAACGTGAGAGCCTCAACGATAATCTTGATTTCGATCATCCGTTTGACCTGGAATTTATATAATTAGTTTTACTCCAAATAGATAATATTGGCTAAAAGACAGTACCAAACGTATTTTCAAATGATGTGACATTATTGTTGCTAATCACAAAAATGTTAGGAAGGATAACGTTTGTCGAAACAAAACTTATTCACCAAATCTCAAGTCAATTCGTTCATCGGACATAAAAAAAAATCGGATGCACCGTTTTGAAAAAAGTACTGTCGAAAAAAAATCCTGAACGATACCTTGGACGTTTCTCTTAAATTTGAGTTGCCTCAAATTCGAATGCACAGTCTCTCCTAATCGCCTAATTATTGTTCTGTGTGTACATAGATACAAGCAATTCTCGATTTCTGGTAAATAGCCAAAAAAACGTCGTGTTCTTTAAATATTAATACGTTATTTATTTGTACAACGAATCGTGCAACATCCGCTGCGGGAAGTGTCTCTGTATCGTAGAAATATACGTTCACAACGAACTTCACTTTTTTTCTATACTGAAATGCGGCCGCCTGACGTAAAATTCGATCCACTTCAGTTTCTCGTCCAAAGGTGAAAATCTTCCGACAAACATCAATATTCAACGTAAAAAGATAGGCAAGCGGTTTAAATTTAAGGAATCTAAACGAACTAATCAGATACAGGTTATCACAGAATTACTTGCCTGCTTATCATTATCAGATTATTGGCAGTAATCCGAAGAATGAATAATGATTTGCGAGGTCATTTCCAATGCGAGGCTATTGGAAATAACCTCGCAAACTTTCGAAACCAATTTTCTCATCGATTACTAACTTCTTGAGGGAAAAAAGGGTATCGGACACTCAAGAATTCATAGACGCAGTGCTTGATAGTTTGATTTTATATTAAAAGTTTCTATAAAAACCTTTCAGAAATTTTGTTTGAAAGGTTTCAGGTATATGTGTCACTTTTGATTTTTACTTCGCCTTATTTCACTCGTTCACTCAATCTTTTCGTTCCTAGAACTGTTACCGAAACGAAATTTGGCAAACGTTTGATTGAAATCAGCCAGGCGATAATTGAAAATGATATTTTTGAGTGTATGAACTTCGTATCGAAAAGTGACGATCGTTTCTTCGTGTCGTATCTGGAATGGGCCTGGAAAGACGTTTTTCAAAGCCCACGATGCTTCTAATGCGTAATACTTTTGAAGCACTTTTATCTTGGGTAGTTTCTTATCAAAATAATTCATCGAAAATCCATCCATTCAACTCCATATCCCTAAGGTTTTAAATTCAATATTGATCAGATAATTGCTAACATTTTTGCAGATTCCGGCTATTGTTTGCACAGTCTCAAATAGTCTTATCGTTCTCGAGCGTTAACCGTACTCGATTCCCCGTGATAAGATACGTAAGTTTTTTCGCTTCTATAAAGAGGCGATCAGATTTAGTGGATTTCAGCATTCACGCCAAAATGTTGTTCCAGTACGTGTTGGCTGCATTCCTCCTAGCTCAGGGTAAGACAAGACAATTGCGGGAAAATTTTTGGTGACTATTCACTGATGTGGCAAGAAATTTTCTCTTTTTCACTGTTATCGAACCAGTGTCGGGATCAAACATCCAGCATTTGGCCCCGTGTCTTTGGGGACTCCAACACCTGGTCGAGAAAGAAATTATACTTTATAATACTTTTCCAACATTCCGCGCGCTAAACGCATGGAAGCGTACGTGGAGTGATTGGTGTATTTGGAATACTCTCGTAGTTAAAATCTCTCGGAGAAGAGAACGATCCAAAATCCCAAATATCGTCAGTGTTTAACAAGACGATTTGGAAGAAAGTTCAAACTTCAAATGGAAAGTTCATCGGAGTCGTGTTATTACCAAATGTAAAAATGGTCTAATCAATTCAATATCGAAATCGACGTAATAATTTCACTTTAATGAACATCAAAATGTGATTTACTTGGAGAAATTTATTTCATTACTATTATCACCAACTTATTGTCATATTTAATGGAGGAAAGCTCGTTTGTTGAAGTGGTGCTTTTGTTATATCTCTAAGATTAAATTTACTACAAATACCGCACTTTTGGAATGATGGCTCAGGTTGCCTGGCCATTAAAGGTCGCATCGTTGATGGCGACGAATCACCACCCCATCAGTTTCCCTATTTGGCATCCATCGTCTGGGGCTACCCACCCTTGCTTAGATATAGGCACGTTTGCGGTGGTACGATCTTAAATGAAAATTGGATACTCACGGCTGGACACTGCATTACCAATCTGCCGGCGATTGGCAAGCTCGGAGTGATGGCTGGAAAACACATCCTTGACCAGCAGGAGGACACTCAACAGTTTTCAGATGTATCGCTCAGGATCGTTCATTGGAAATACGCCGAGTGAGTAATCATCAATTTTATAAGAGCTAGGTATGAATGTTTCTCAATTTAAACATAAATTCATGGAAAAGTCGACTTCCGGACAAAAAGTTATGTTAAAGGTAGTTTTCGGAAAGTTGAAATTCCTAGGATTTTGATCTCTTTTTCAAATTATACCTGAAACTTTATTAAACACGGAAGTTATAATTGGGCACCAAGTTTTTTGTTTCTAAGACTTTGAAATGATGACAAAGAGGGGTCAAAAATCTTCTAAGCGTATCCAATACCTCGATCAACATCGAATATTCTTATCAGTGCCCGAAGTCGGACGTTTCGACGAACGAACTGCGATAAACAAGTTTGCGAGTGAAACTAGTACGGATGAGTTTAGAAGGTTGTTTTAAAGTGCTACTGAAGATCGTATTCCGGGCTCAAAACTGATTCTACATAAGTCGAAGATATAATCGATGCAAGGGAATTTCAATTTCTATCAGGATTCTGTTTCGGTGCGAAAAAAAAATCAATTTGAGTGCCGAATGTTGAAATTTATCGCAGGTCGATACGTTTCGATAAATCTCATTCTCATTCTCAATTCTTTGCTACATCAAGACCATCAATTTGGACTGAATCGGGTCGTTCGTATATCCGGCCTGCGTTAAGGAGTTAGGCTACTGTGATGCCCCGAAAATCAGCATTCAAAAAAGAACTACAATTCGATACAAATAATGAAACGATTGAACAACTGGTTCAATATTTATTTATAAATTAAGAGAATTCTATATCAAATTCCGAAAAACTGAATAATTAAAAACATTATAAAGATCATGAATGGCCTTCCAAACGGGAAGGGCACAACGCTATCTTCATTTCCGGTATCCAGAAAATAAAACGATTTTTTTCTGAAAATTAATAATATTGGTCTGACATGACTTGACCCATCTTTTTTATCAAGATTTTAAAAAATTTTTACAACAGCATAAGTCCGTAATGTTTTTTTCTGATACGTATCTTTTCGAAATTCGTTCCGAGAATCTTATCTGGATCTAGATTTTGACAAAACTTATTTCTCGAGCCCGATAACGAAATCGTTTACGACAAACTCAATCAACTAATAATAAAACCGTTCTATCCTCCCACATATCATGCATTATCAACGATTACTTTCTCTTGATACATAACTCACCTAAACTAGTATAACAAAACGTCAAATGTTGGCATTCTGACGTTCGATTCAGCCCTCTTCATTGTAGTCTTCCAGAATCTACGATCAAAAGTCATAACGGCCGATTAACACGTTCAACTGTTCAACTTACAGAAACTACGGCGAAAACGACATTGCTTTACTGAAGCTCGTCTCTCCATTAAGACTTCGAGATGCAGTGCAATCGATAGACCTGCCAAGAGGCAATAGCGTGTATTCCGGATCATCCGTTTTTGCGGGATGGGGTTCTATCTCGCAGGAACATTTCCCAATTTATCCAGAGGTTCTCCAGGTAGCGACTGTACCACTAATTACGAACTCGGAATGTTGGGACGAGTATCACAAGTATCCCGGTGATGTTGAAATTTATGATACCCAAATCTGCACCAAATCCATCGACGCGAAGACTACCGCCTGTGTCGTGAGTATCTTTTACGACTATTCATACTTTCAGCACTTTTTTTGCACCACGCTTCGACACTTCCTTATTTTTCGTATCCTTTGAGCCCGCCGTCCCTTTTCAATTTCTAAATCCATAGCAAAAGGCCGCAAATTTCAATCGGACCCTTTGGAGTTCCAATGGGGTCCTTTGGGTACGCACTACTGTCAATCTTACGCTCGCCCTCTGCAGCCAGTTAAATTTTTCCAAATAAGATTCCTACACTACATTTCCAAAATTTTCTTATCCTCTAATTCTTATTTGGATGCAAGTGCGTTTAACAAAAGTGATAAAGCTGATCCCACTTTTTCGTTTTTTTTTTTTTATTTTCAGGGTGACGACGGCGGTCCTCTGATAATGTACGTCGGACGTGTACCGCACCTTATTGGGGTCATCGCGCAGCAAAAGTTCCCTTGTTCCTCCAAACTACCAACGGTATACACGCGTGTCAGTGCCTATACTGAATGGATCGAGCACAAGATAAACAATTGAGCTCGATACTCTCGCTGCGAGGATATTTCGCATATTTAATATTGTGATGTGCAACTCTGCGTATCTCATCGTGCACCAACATTCTCATCTTTCACCTTCTCAGCTATTTTTACATTACATACATTTTTTGTTTTCTCAACGATGAACAAAAAAAACAAAGAACGGGATTGGGTGTTTCGGAGCCCGTGGGCTGTCGTCATAAACTTGACAGCTTTAAGCAGCTTTCATACTTCGTTTGTATTTTCACTTAAGTGGGTAGACTACTCTGAAGAAGTATGTATATTTAAGAACATGCATGTTGGAAATATAAGATAATCGAAAAATTGTTTAAACCCTTATTTGTACGTACGTTAAGAAAGTTAAATACGAAATTTGATAAAAAAGTGTAAACCATTAAAGACGGTATCAATAATCTTCGAAGAGACCTTTAATCCTTCACGACAGATTCAATTAAATTAAATTTAATTGAATTTGTCGTGGACACGACGCTATCGAACGGACGCGATATTGCTTGGGCATAGAGGGAGAGAGAACAAGAGAGAACGGAGATCGACGCAACATCTCTTGATTGGTATGAGAATGACACATGACTAATTGATATAATATAGGACATCTCTTTAGGGCCAATATTGGTATTCGTAGGTTTCCTCGTGTCTTTTGCTACGCTTTACCTTGACCTTGGAACATGCATAATTCGGATCTGAGAGGTCTTTTTATTTTTTTATATACCTCAAATTTCGCTTGAATTCTGCCGCTTTAATTTAATAAAAAGCATATGTGTAATTAGGCAATGTGCACCAAACCAATAAAAAGAACGAAATATTTTTTGACATCTGTGTAGGCGTACAAATATCGTACAAACAAAATTCGACAATTTGTTTTTCGAATTCCGTTTGTACAATATTTTTACCTGTTTATTTTTTACCTGTTTCTTCATTCGAGGTGTTCATATTAAAAAATGGTTAATTACGAAACAGTAATAACACTTTAAAGAGAATATTTTGGAGTATCCATAACCCTCCGTACACTTTTTGTACCATCATTGGTTCTTTTTCGTTTTAAACGACGATAACTCAGCGAAAAATCATCGCACAAAGATACCTTTCAAATTGAAGCGGGAGAATCCAGCTAAGGACCGTCATGGTTCGATTGCTGAACAATATTTACCCAAGCCCGTGCACCTCGCCATAATTGATCGATAATTTTAAAATTTTCTCTTTTGCTGATCTCTTGAAGTTTACTCATAAACGTTAATTGATAAAAATATTTAACCTTCAGATCTCGAAACTAGAGACTTTAAGCTTCAATTTGCTTTCTTTTAATTGCTCCACGACCGTTCTTTGCCGAGTTACAATAGCCTTTTTAAAATCACCTGAAAACGTCGAGATTTTTTTCTGATCCTCTAATTGTTATGCCTAGTGCATAATCAAATCAAATCAACTGCAAGCCCCAAAACACTGAAAGAGAAGAAATGAAAAATACAACACTTCACAACATTCATAGGTCGACACGTGCAAAACGAAATACTCCAGGCTAAAATGCCATGCATGCAAAGTCCATACCTGAATGCTAATTTTATGTGTTGTGAAACTAAACTTTCAGGTGAGAATGTTCTTTTCCCCACTATTTGCGACGAAGAATTACTTTTAAATAATGAAAACAATAGTTCAACTAGATAAAATTGTACCACGTGATAATCTAGAAAATATTTATTACGTTGAAGCTCGCGTTCACTGGTCACTATATTAGATGTGGCGTCTAGAGTGCCACTCGGACGCCCGGTCGATAAAACAATCAGCGACCTAACGACACCAGTGCCTCGACAGCCGAGGAAGCAAAATCTCCTGCCACGCGCAGAGTTCTGATCTCTCTGGTACATAATAGTTTAAGTTATTTGCTTTACTAAGTCTTCTTCTTTCGGTGCTGGCGCTAGCAATAATAGCACGTGACTACGCTTAAACTTGTCCACAAAAACTTTTTGTGTCTAACTCGCCATTACTGTGATATTCAATGAATATACTATTTCTACGCTGGAATCAACCCTTCTGATAATTATAATCGGGTCTAAGTCAGTAGATAGATTTCGCTACTAGCGACACCTGTTCAGAATTGACGCCATTCTCGTCGTCATGGAGATGAGTATGACGCGAATATTTAAAAATATACCCAGTTTGTATCGTTTCATCTGACTTTGTCATCTTTAACGCAACTCCCCTAAAGGGATGGAACGAAAATGAAATATTGAAGAAACGTTGACTGCATAATCTATCGCATCAATACCGGGCTCAATGATACAAATGCTGACGACATAGTACATTAGGTTCAATATCCCGCTAAGATCTTGTGGGCAATGGAGATGAGAGGATATCTTAGAGGATCAAAGTTCCAATCGTGGTACAATTTCGTAACTTCTAGATATGCTATAACCGGGACAAATAACCGCACTCGAGATACAGTTTCGGCAAGACATCTGATAACGAAAAATTCGGGACACTTGCGATTATGAATGGCAAGGTGTGATGAATTTCGCGTTAAAAAAAAATTAAGGGGTTAGCGTACCGACGCAAAAGCCAGATCTGGGTTTCATTAAAATTCATTCGGAAGGAACGAGTAAGATGATTTTATGATTTAGAGTGCAGAGGGTTTAGAGATTTCTTCGTACATATATAAACAATGTGGTTTATCCCGTTTCAATAAAAAAAAAACGTAGGGTAGAGTGAACTTGAGTTTCCACTGCGGCTTGAGTCGGTATCATGGTGTTCCTTAGAAACGGCGTGCATGTCGGCTTAATTATTTTATCGTATGATATGTTTGTGAAAACACTGACGTATGTTGTGCTTACAGTTGTCATTTTCGATTATGCTACGTAGCGTGAGTGCGTTAACATTTTTCCCGTGTGACACAATTTTATTCCCGTCATTCATCCTCAAGCAGCTACAGGTATGTTAAAAAATAGGAAATTAGTGATTGCATTGTTTACTTCATTAAATGTTGTAATTTATTGATTATGTCAATTTTCCATTCGGATTCGCTCGCGTGCATAATCACGTAAAACGTGTAGAAAGTCGTAGTGATCTTGAGTTGGCACCAAACAGGTGGTTCCGAGTCAGCAATGATCTTGTCGCTTTTTTGTATTGTTTGTTATTTTGTTGCATTTACGGTGTTTTTACTCTACAGTCATGAGGCGCAATTTCAAACGTAAGGCACGAAAGCGTGATACCCGTGTCTTGCAAACGCGCCGCTCGAGAATTCAAAGTGCTACGCTCTGCATAGCAGCTTCATTGAAAAAAATAATTGAAATGAACCACCAACGGACACGGACGGCACGACGCCAATGGAAGTGAATTGGGACGATTTGCATATTGCGACACATGGCCATAAAACGGTGAATAATTATGCTTTTCTCTTCTTTAACGTGTCATTACATCTTGTGAATTTTAAAAATTCATACGGTGCCCCTTGGCTGACGCTACTTTTCCGTCTGGATAAGCATGAATCCCATCGTGAACTGGCAGTCCTGGAATACTGCCGTTGTTTCCACCGACTTCAAAGCTTAGACGTCAGTGTTTTAGGTCCTCTGAAAGTTGCATTAAATGAAAAATTCGAGTCATTTATGCGCATGAATCTTGGCCGCGTGGTTCAAATCTTCAATATACCCTCCCTGGTTGCCCGAGCGCTAGAACTCGGTGCTACGGAGCTTAATATTACATTGCGCTTCAAAGGAATGGGCACTTGGGCAATTGATTCTGATGACTTTCAAAATATCCACTATTTGCCCAGTTCTTCAGATCCGGTTGATCCGAAGAAAGGTCAAATTTGCTCTGCAATTTCGGAATTATTGTTGTTATCCTGTTCCAATTGCAAAAAATTCGTTCGGTGGTCAATTCTTTTCGCATTTTCGTCGAAAAACAATGTCATTATTGCTAATAACTCATTAAAAAAAAAACGAATGTGTTAAAGAAAAACGCTGCATAAACTAGACTGAACAAGGGTGCTAAATTTCAAGTGAATTGGTTAATTAGATATCAAGTTGGTGCACAACGTATTAAAAAACAGTTTTTCAGTTTAATCAGCGATTCAATGGTAATGAGTTTTCATTTCGAACTTCTCCTCCCTTATACGACGAGCCATCCTCTCCAATTTGCATTGCCTCGAGCAACGCAAGATTTTTCGAAGTTTGCACAGTAACGCAACCCCTTAAGGTGAAACGCGATCTTTATCAACAACACGCGCGGACCACTTGAGAATACATGTTTCTAAATACATTGGGAGAATTCGCCGGTTCGGTTTTATCTGGGGAAATATATCTCGGTGGGCGATGTATAAAAGTTGCGAATCGCGAATGGGCAACTATTACACCGGATGATGGCGATGTCACCGAAGTTCCTCGTCGTGCTGAGCGCTCTTCTCGTCGCGGCTCATGCCGGTACGTACTCCAAACAACAATCGTTTCGCAACGGGATCATCAAACGCATTCTCGTAAAACAATGATTCGTCACTTCGTTGTCGTTCAAACAAAAAATGTACGTACGGTACAGCACCCAGAGAGGAACCGCGTCTCGGTTTCAAGCGACCGAGTTTCAACTTTCCTCGCATCGTCAGTGGAGAGGATGCCCACCGAGGTGAATTTCCCCATCAAGTCTCCCTGCAATGGCTCGCCCCATCGGCAACGAAGTTCCAGCATTTCTGCGGTGGTAGCATAATCTCCAGTGAGTGGGTCCTTACCGCTGCCCACTGCACTTTCGATTTGCCCTCCTATGGTACTTTCCTCGTAAAGGCTGGGAAACATAACATCAGTGACACCGAAGACACCGAGCAGAGCAGCGAAATCCTCGAGACTATCACGCATAATGGATTTACCGGGTAAGTTCGTTAAATTTTAACATTTTTCGCATGACCTTCGTAAAAAAACCATCAGCATCTGAGATTGTTTCCGTGCGAATGAAATAATCAGAAAATCTTTAAAAAAAAAACTCTTCATTTTGTTTTGCGAACGCAGTGAAGTCGGCCCCTACGACATCGCTCTTCTGAAGCTGAAGACCCCCCTGATCTTGAACGAAGCTGTGAAGGCGATCAGCCTGCCGGACTTTGGATACAAACCCACTGGGGCGAGCATCCTCTCCGGATGGGGCTCGATTTCGGCATTTGGTGGTATTGCGCCAAAAATACTTCAAAAGGGTGTTTTATCGCTCCTCGACTTGGATAGCTGTTTCGCGAAGTTCTCCGAAATAATGGACTACGTACCGCTTCACGAGAGCAATCTTTGCACGGAAACAATGATTAATACTCCTGTCGCGTGCACCGTAAGTATATCCACTGTTTTATCATTTTTTATAAAGGAAAGAATTGAACGAAAAATACGTCTCACAGTATTGACTAAGTCGGGACTTCGCCTTATCCCTAAAGGGATGAGGGTGCATTGGTTGTAGAACTTCCTCATTAGAAACAAAATTGTTTTTTGTTATATACTGTAATATAGCAATTCAGAATTGCACCCGCAAAAACTCTACATGCTGTACCGAGGAAATACGACAGTAATTAATTAATGAAATCAATGAATTTAACACACAACATTTGGGAAATACGTGCCGATCGATTTTTTGAACGGAAATAGTGTGCTAATAGATAAAAACTATGAAGAAAACAAAACAGAAAATGTCAACAAAACTATCGCAATGATATCTGTTTAATAAAAACATATGGACTATCGGACAATTCAATCGGATATTATCGATTGAAGCGATTAATTTTTATCTTTGCTGGTCGACAGACAGCCACTACGCGTATGTACACTCAAATTAAAGAAACGACGTTCTTAATTTGTTTCGGGAACGGCTTTTTGAAATGGCGACTGGTAAGACCACTTGAGTCAAGCTGATTACTATTTCAGTACTTCATTTTTGATAATGATAATTGAACACGTTTGTTACACGTTTGTTAACACTTCTTGAATAATTATTTTGTTAGGATGAATATTGTTATCCTTAAATGGATTGTATTTTTCTATTTTCAGGAAGAAAAAATTATAGATATACCGTTGATTAATAAATCCGCTAGGATTACCTTTAAAAGCTTCAAAGTTCGTGATTTAAAAAATAGTACCTTCTACGATAATTCCCCACGAAGTAATTCATAGCCCAATTCTCGCGAACGAATTGCTATGCCATGTATATTTTACGTACAGTACACGAATATGAATACGACGAGACGAGGGCTCCGAGCATCTTCGGACGTACTATTGAACCAAACGTTGTTTATTTTTACTTGCAGGGAGACTCTGGTGGTCCCTTGATCCAGAAGGATGTTCAGACCGGTGCCACTTTGATCGGAGTTGTTTCATGGGGATCGGTGCCATGCGGTTACATGAATTCGCCCGCGGTATTCGTCAACGTTGCGTACTACCGCGATTGGATTGAAACCAAGATGCTAGAAAATTGATAGAACTTCGCACACCAATACGTTCTCGCTGATTCTAAATCGATACCCTTTAGGACCCATCGCTGATCGATTATTAAAAAAGAATTAAATCCTTTGTAATGATTGATCAAATACACGTTACATAATACAGTCGACTTGTCAAAAACGTTTACGGCTATACTTTTTTCTGAAAACCGTTGGATGCAAGCTTCAATGATTGCATCAGGCGGGAGCAACATTTGCACATGGCTCGCAGAGTTTTATCAAAGAAAGAACGCTCCAAAGCGATATCGAAAGGAAGATCGTTATCTCGGGGAAATCCGTATCCACTTGGTTCTAAGAACCGAACCGAAGATTCGTCCGTTTCTTTCGTATCAATGTGTTTTTTTTTTTTTTTTAATTTTACGAAACATCGACCGTGAAACGAAGCAAAGTGTTTCAGGCTGTCGAAGCGATTAGCGAACGAAACGCCGCGGTTATTGCAGAAACTTCGCAAGCGGAATAACAAGACGAGAACTGAAGGCTAATATTTTTCGTCGCCCAAAATCTATTCTAAAGAATGTAGTTTCAAGATTTAGTGCCCGGATTGATTTGTTCGTATCATCAATCGGCGATCAAATAAATTCATCTCGCATTCGTCTTAACGTCTTAAGACACAGCGGAAGTGTCCGCACGGTGGAGCTACCACCTCGCCGGGCACTAACCCACGTGCGGGTCGCACACCGACGTAAGCTCGCTCAACCGGCGCCCCAGATTGGCTGGCTTAAAAAATTAATAATTCAGGAGTTTCTCTGGAACGCATACATGCTTATATCAATCAACTTAGAATTTCAGCTCCAATCCCCCATTTCACGGATGACATTATTAGGTGGGACACCCTATATATTTTGTCAAACCCTTCACCCGAGTAATTTATAAGTTGCGACGGACATGCTCTGCCATACAGAACATAAGTTCACGAGGTTGAATTTAGAAGAATCGCTAAGTCAATACAAAACACGATTTTGTAGGTCAGAATTTCTACATCTCTTAAAACCAATATATACTCTTCATTGCCAAATTCAAGCGGACGCATTAATAATCAGTCTCAAATTACTTCAGTACACGAAAGCGTAAAAACATTCGATTTCCACCCAAGTGCATACTGTTGCACATTGCATCACGATCGGTTCGGAATTCCGCAAAAAATAAAGCTAATAATAAAAGAGATTATCGCAATAAGATTCTACGATTGATTGTTTCTTATCAACACTCTCCAGAAGTATCGAGATAGACGATGCACATATTGGTAAAAAGGACGTAACGGGGTGAATGCATATTACGATTCGCACTCGATCGCGCCGAGTATAAAAGAAGCTGCATCCGTGCTGCGATTCCGAATAGTTTGTCACGCGGGGACTATGTTTGTTAAACTTCCGGTATTCGTCGTCGCCTTTGGTGCTCTCTTCGTTGCGGCTCAGCCTGGTAATTCAAACACTTCGCGATATCGCCAACTTCATATATTTTTTCAACTTCTTCTTTTTTTCGTTCGATACGATCGTTATGAATACAATATTTCGTAAATTAATACAGTGACGCAACGTCTCGGTTATAATATACCACGATTCGATCTGGATTTCGCCCGTATCGTCGGTGGTGAGGACGCAAAGAGAGGCGAATTTCCCCATCAGGTTTCCCTCCAGTGGGGAGTGCCACCGTTGGTTTCTTTCAAGCACTTTTGTGGCGGCTCCGTAATCGACAGCCAGTGGATCCTCACTGCGGCCCATTGCGTCAAGGCAGTCCCTAGGTTTGGCAAATTTGTCGTAAAAGTTGGAAAACACAACATCAAGAATGTGGAGAGCAGCGAACAAACAGTCGAAGTCTCATCAATGATGATACATGAGAGCTACAGTGGGTAAGTTTTGCTCATTAAACTTCCTGATTGTTGGCTGTTGGATACATACGTTGCACTTTCTATCCAAGTAAGTACCGTTCGAACTTGAAGTTTCGGGTATGTCGGCTGTGAACTGGAAATGAGTGCACGTACCACGCTTCGAACGCAATCCTTGCTCTGTCCTGTAGTACCTATTTCCAGATTGTCCTATGAAATTAGTAAAAAACATGTTATTAACAATGAAACATCACAGTATATATTATCTCGAACGCGTGTATTTTTTTGTCAATTTCTTGTCCCGAATACATTTTAAGTTTTGTCGTACGCGTTCTTGTCAAACAAAACTGTATAAATCTCATTTAGAAAAACCTTTAGTAAAATGTAAAAAATATTTGTTGATTGTTGATAGAACAAAGTTTGATAAAACGCATCAAAATTACGTTTTTTTTTTTCGATACACTTCGCCACCCATTGAAATCCATTTTACCATCGCAGCGACGTCGCCCCGTACGATCTCGGTCTTCTGAAGCTGAAGTCACCGCTAACGGTGAACGAGGTTGTCAAGGTTATAAGCCTGCCAAAAATGGGGACACCTCCGACCGGGAACACCATTCTTTCCGGTTGGGGATCGATTTCAGCGAACGGCGTGCAGATGCCTGCGACGTTGCAAAAAGCTGTTCTACCGCTGATCGATCTCGAAACGTGTAGAAAGCAGTTGGAAGAACTGGTTGGACCGAGCCCATTGCACGAGACCAACATTTGCACAGGATCCATGGGTACTGGACTGTCGGCTTGCAAAGTGAGTACATCCTGTGAAACCTTAATACGTTAATAACGTCACCGCGCGTTGCGCCCTTCGTTGCTCCTTTACGATAATGGCCTCGTTCAATTTTTTCATTGACTATTAATCATCGAATGCTCATTTCTATTTTCGTAACGTGGCTTTTGATTATTACGCTCGTAGGGTGACTCCGGCGGACCCCTGGCCCAGATTAATGATGCCGGAAATGCGGAATTGAAAGGAGTCGTATCCTGGGGTGTCCTGCCCTGCGGTTCCGATAACGCACCTTCCGTCTACGTTGATGTAGCTCAATTCGTCGATTGGATTCAGAACAAGACCGGAATTACTGGAAACGGAATTGTCAATTGAAATCCATGCTGCGCTTCTCTCAAACCAACATTGCGAATTTTTATTTTCCTTCGCGTTCGATTAAAATATCGATGATCTGTAAAAAGTGTCGATGATCTCCGATTAAATTATCGTCGTTCAAGATTGTCTGTACCGTCCTTCGATTGTACAGTGCAATTATACGAACTGTTACATTTAACAACCCGTAGTATTCTCGTTGTTGCTACAATAATGAACGCACACTCGTGGGCATTAAATTTTATAGCTCGATTTACCGATATTATCAGGATTTTCGAATTGTTGAGATCAAGACGCGACGAGAGTGTCTGGAGATTACGATCGCGATAAAAACGGAGAGGGAAGAGGGGCGGGATCACGGAGCAACGAAAATCCATACATTCGGGCGAGAAGTAACTACGTGTCTTCTTTAATCCGCGTCTTATCCTTTTTCGAGGACATCGATACGCGAATCCTTAATAGCCTGTCATTCTTAATACCAATAACGCGTGACCACTGAACTAATTCGTGGACAAAGTGGAGAAAAATGATCGAAATTACATATCAAAATCACGTGGCGAAACAACTGAAATATTTATGCAAAATTTTGTGAAAAACTTTTTTTTCAGTTTCCATATAAAGTTGTTATTCCCACACGTTGAATCCTGCAAACAAAAATCGATTAATCACGGATCTGTGTGTTGGGGGAAATTTTGACACTTGGTCATATTTCGATTGGGAAATGATGACGCGCGATAAGGATAACAAAGATACGCACAGTCGACGATAAAGATAACCAAACATTTCGTTCGTGCAAGGACGAATCAGGGGAAGACAAAGTGCCGAGGAATAAAGATAACTCGACGCGTCAGAGTCGAGTATTAATCGCTCAATGTGTTCAACTATCGTAGCAAGGATGATTGATACAGCCATTTGAAAAAAAACCGTCTGACGGATATGGAAATCGATTATTCCATCCTTACGCGTCCGTAAATCTAGAAAACAGTCCGTTCTTATCTAGACAACGCGACAAGAGCGTGAACGGATCGACCCCGGAATTCCGGAATCGCTATTCCTCCGACATTAATCGGACGACACGAGCTTCGTTCCGTGGTATATAAAACATGACTGGAGAGACGAGAGACATCATCCGACATCACCATGTCTCCGGAAATTCTCGTGGTATTCAGCATAATCTTGGTTGCAGCGCAGGGCAGTAAGTGGAACGAGCGGGACAAAGAATCAACAACCATTAGAGTTCTACATCTCGTAAACGGAAAAATAATTATCGGTTGTTTCGTTGTCCAAACAAAAGAACGATTATTCTTATACTCAATGAGAAAATCGATTTAAAAAAATGACACGTTGAAAAAACTTCGATCCCACATTCGTAATAATTGATTCGATCGTAACGCAGAATTAGTACCAACTCGTCGCCCCTTCGGTGGCCAGAATGCTCAGGAGAACGAATTACCCTATCAGGTTTCGATCCAAACCGATAAAATGGAGCACTTCTGCGGTGGTTCTATACTAAGCGACCAGTGGATTATCACGGCGGACCATTGCGTCGGCGACGAATACTTCAGGCCTGACGTCATAATAGCCGGAACGATTAACCAGAATGTTCCCGAGAAAGGCGCCCAAGTGGTACCAATTGCAAAGATATTCAGCCACAAGGACTGGAAAACGTGAGATATAATAAACATCGGGCCATCTTGTTCAATCACACTTTCAGCTTTTCATTATCTTCATAACAGGAAGTTGAACTTCATTGTCGTTTATCATTTAAAGTATTATTGAATGGATTTTTGAAAAATCGCCAAAATTCATGAATATTTGGGAATCATAGTTCTTCCTAACGTTTCTACCATTTCAGTGTAGAAAAATGATGAGTGAAAAACATTATTAAATAATAAATTATGAGCGATAGATTATCATTTATTATCGTTGGGTACTTGAATTCATGAATAATTATCAGCAAAGAAACGTCATTGAGAAAACCGTATTTTCAAGTAATGCTTGAATCAGGTAGTTTTCAATCTGAAGTATAAGCACGAATAGTCAAATGCATTTTGAGATTCAGAAGAAAGAATATTTTGTTAATCGATGTTTGCACAGCCAGGGCAGTAGAAATGCGGATATCGCCCTTTTGAAACTGCAAAAACCTCTGACTTTGAACGATGCTGTGAAGCCAATCAGCCTGCCGAAGTTCAAAGCGAAAGTCGGTGGAAACGGTACGATCAGCGAATACGGTATCGTGGAGCCTGGGTATCACGATATTCCGATATTGCGGAAAAGTGATGTAGTAATACTGGACCGCGAGATGTGCATGAAACAGCTGGCACTCGTTCGAATCTCCGCTGAGGTGGCTCCAGGGGAAATGTGTACCCTATCCGATGATGCGATTCCAAGATCCTCTTGCCGAGTAAGCACGCTCTATACGTACTCAGTGCGAATTGATGAGCCGATACGAATTCAAGGAAGCAGACAGTCCGAAAACGTTTCTCCCTTTCTCCAGGGTGACTCGGGTGGCCCAGTAGCTCAGAAAAAGCCTTCCGGAGTTAGTGTACTGATCGGAGTCATAACCCGGATCGTTTCTCTTTGCGGTCAACCGGGTGTACCGGCCATTCATGTGAACGTCGCTGAATTCGTCGACTGGATTCAAGCAACGATGAAGAATAATTGAGCAGCTGCTTTCAGGGTTCCAACTACGATACCGATCGGCGTTCCAATTGTTTCGATTCCTTCTTTAACAATCAATAAAGCGATATAAAAAATGACAATTGTTCAACGTTCCTCTTTGATTCTTAGCTTCGTTATTGAAAGTCTGGGAACGTAATCGACTAACATGGCCATGAGAAGAGAGTCGCCCGGCGCTTTCACCGCGGTAAAACTGACGGAAACGAATTTTCATACTCACCCGACGTATTTGGCTTTCCCGATAGAAGCACGATAAACCGACTCCACCGGATCAAGACTTTTGATCAGGTTTGCCAAGGGTCGCGAATCCGAGTTCCTCGGGCGAGTTCCGCTCACCTCGTCGGTGGGAAATGAATTTGTACCGTAGTGCCTGGCGATGTACGGAGGCCTCTGCAATTGTTTTCATTGCGCGTTAGTTCGATAGTCTCCTCGTTGGAGTAATTAAACGCGACGATGTACGCGGGGATTGGAGCGATCCTCGTCGTAGCTGGGATTGCCTGGTGCGAACCGCGAACGACGATAGAATCGCTGGCGAGCAGGCCGACGAGAATAGTCGGCGGAAAAGACGCGGTGAAGGGTACTCATCCGTGGCAAGTCTCGATACACTGGGGTGACGATCAACGTGGATTATTACCTAGGCACGTATGCGGTGGTAGTTTGCTCAAGGCTGAATGGATACTCACCGCTGGTCACTGCAAAACTCTGGCACTTCTCAAATCACCAGGGCGCTACATCATTTTGGCCGGCAAGTACAAACTGGGTGTACGCGAGGACACCGAACAGAGCCGTCTAGTCACGAGAACTTTCGTTTATCCGGAATATTCGGGGTAAATATCGTAGCAAAGTGGACTTGACTAAACCAGCTATGATTAATGGAAGAACATGCCCACAAAGAAGCTTCAACAATAGCGTCTTCCCGTCACTGTTGAAACTTTTATTTCGTCTGTCGTTTTGTTCGACGCGTTCGAAGGAGCAACGTAGCTTTTCGTATGAAGCATCTTGGTGGAACAATCTTCTAACGCTCTAGCCTTGGAATGTGTCATTTGACTATTTCCAGGAAAAAATGTAGCCGTACCAGGTTTTGTGAAATTGTACTTACAAATGACCTCATCCTTTTTAGAATCACCCTATGTATGGTCCGGAATGATCAGCGAAACATTGAATTCGTTGCAAGTGATGTTACTTTGACGATTTCAGTGAAGTCGCACCGTACGATCTTGCCTTGATGAAAGTCGAGGAACCGTTCGAGCTGAATCCATTCGTAGCCACGATTGCTCTACCGTATCCTGAGATTATACCAGACGGCGAAGCTATCCTTACCGGATGGGGCAGCATCGGAAGAACTCGGGCGCCCCAACATCCAGAAATACTCCAATCCGCCACTCTTCCGATTTTGGATTACGATATTTGTCGTCGAGCACTGGACAAAACTCTCCGTCACGAGGGACGAAATCCACTTCATCCGACCAACATTTGCACCGGGCCTCTTAACGGTACACTTTCAGCTTGTAAGGTACGTCCCGTGCCGTTTTCCGCTGGAATAATGGTTTAAGTGATTTATATGAAGATCATTTCCAGTATAATTTTCCAGTAGATCAAACATACGTTTGACGCATCGGTTCACTTTTTTGAAGAAAGGTAGGATAAGTATGCATTGCACCTTTAGTATTGTTATCTATTTTTTTAGAGGCTGATACTATTAAGAGATCAAATAAAAATAATAAAATTTACTTTTTATTCGCAACAAAAATGATTCGTTCGGTATATCAAATTTAGCACTTGTAATTTCACTTGGAATTCAATTTTTTGAATCCAGTTCGATTCGATAGAAATATTCAATTTCTCTTAAAGTATCATTTTTCGAATTCGTTCCAATACGAAGTGAAACTTTCATTTCATGCGGAACTCAATGTGTCCATTTAATAATATTTGAAATGAAACCTCAGTTTAATTTATCGGGTCGTTTAATTCAACGTTACGTCGACGTTTGGTACATTTCTGAATTTTTTTACCCTCATCGAAGAAATAAAAGTCAAATAATTTTTACATTTTCTGCATATTATAAAACGTTAAATTCAAAATCATTGAAAACCAAAATCACGATATTTGTCGATTAACTCACCCTTTTTCCAATCAGCTTTGAAGATTCTCCAAATTGTTGAGACAAAAATGTTTCATAAAAAAAACTGTCCGATCATAATACATGATTCGAAAGAAGACAGAAATAATTCCAGTACGATGGAACAAAAAAATGAAGCTAATTAAATTGATTACTGATATATTATTTCAGGGTGACTCCGGTGGGCCGTTAGTAATGATGAACGATTTTGATCATGCCGAGGTGATCGGGATCGTGTCCTGGGGACTCTTTCCATGCGGTGCTAGAAACGCCCCGTCAGTTTACACTCGGGTATCGGCCTTCGTACCATGGATTCTCAAAATCATGTTGAATTATTGACTTACCTGGAAAACTTACGAAATTGTAAAAGTTTCGTAGCCGGGTTAAAGAGGCCTCTGTGTATAAATGTACATTCGAAATGAATAAAAAAAAATAGGTGGAAAATGGAACAAGCATGGATGGAGATAAGTGAAGGGCGCAACAAATAATTTATTATCTCATGATCACTCGTTCGTACAGCATCGCAGTTCAGTCGTTTTGTTTCGTTTCGTCCATTCTTCTGCATCTTTTGTTCGACACACACGAATTCTCGCTGTACGAGGTATCGTTTCTGCCTAGACCTTCGATACACAACCACAAATGCCATTATCCAGTACGTATAGATATAAATGTCTATCTGCTAAACGATGCGTCGCGAAATACGATGTATACGGTCTGTTCGATAACAGCGTGTACGCTGAAACTAAACGACTATTTGGGCGAAGACGTTGAAAAAAAATACATGCACACTACATTATACGAAACGTGATGCTTTATTATTAATGAGTAATCCCCTCGCTTTCATCATTAATAATCGCTTGGCACCCCGCCAGGACGTAATTTCCAATGATTTTGAGGAACCCCTTTCGGGTACTTCATGCTCCACTGGATCAGTCTGTTGGTATCTCTGGATCAAGTATTCATGGGGAAACGTGTCCAAAAAGAGCCTCCGAGCGACAAAATAATGTTGTCCCAATCGTGGTCGAAACATTTCTTTCGCCTAAGTGAATCATTTTTTTTTTACTATAAACACGTTTTTGTTCTTTTTTTGGACGTTCCCCTGTGGCCTTGCTCGGATGACAAGTGACGCTTTATAACGAAGCGTCTTGATGGAAGGATCCTGCTAGCTCCTCGCGTTCGAGTCAACCCTCTAACGCAGGACCGGAATATATATAACCGTACACGCTTTTGTCAAAAAGACTGTATATATCTGTATGCATATGTATACGCTATTTTTCATAACCAATATAGCAGATATACAAGCTGTACGACCAAGTTCCTCGACGTTTCACCGAATCGAACGTAGGAGTGTTTTTGGCAATTATGTTTGTTATACGATGCATATACCCTTACCGGAGAAATCATGGAAAAATCATGATATCGGCTTAACCTAAATCGGAATTTCTAAGATTATCACTATGAGCGAGGGAATGACGAGTCGTCCGTAAAATCGAGAGTGCGGTTTATCATGAGTAAGAAAACTGTGCTCATACTCCGAGCTTGCTCCTGATACTGAAAAAGGGTTCGTATTTCAATTCCAATAGAAGCAAGTACGCGTGATATCTTTTTTTGTTGTTGTATGCCCCATTGAACTTTGACGTCAAAATTATACGTACGAGCTTTCATAATTATTTCGTATTATCAATTATAAAAATTTCGTAATTATGAAAATTATAACGCTCCTCATTTTTATTCTATCCCATTTTATGCTCGAGTAACTGCGAAGAACTTCCGTGGTTTTTTTCAACATTGATCCAAAACGAGAATATTCATTATTTATGAATAATCTCAAGACAAACCGGAAGTCATGATTTTGGAGCTGTTGTTACAAGAAATGGTTCCCTTATTGACCACTTTCGCCGAGGGTGTATGCAATCATGATTAATCAGTCCGACGCGCCAGTAACGGTGGAAACGTCAAAGAAGAAACGATACGCAAAGACAAAATGCAACACACCACTTCAGGAACTGGACTACTGTGAACGCGCTTCGAAAAATCGTCCGTCGTTTCAGGCAACTAAAAATCAATGAAAGGTTCCAGAACAAGGCGCGGGAATCGCGAATGGAAGGTATACTCATGATTACAACGGTAGAACTGCTAGTCAAAGTTTAGACACAAAATCTGATGAATGGTTTGAATTTGAATTTGGCACACTTGTGCGCGGTAAGCGTACTTTAATCTTGACCTTAAATTTTATTGATCGGAAATTTTGTTAACATTTTTTTTCATTAGCCCAAACAACACGGACATCGTTTTTCCTCGAAAAAAACGAAGACGACAATTCGAATTTTTCGTTTCGATCATTGAGAGACAATAATCAAGAACAACTCGATCAAGCCTCAGCCAATATTATGTATTTTAAGGAAAAGCCTATTTTTGTTTTGTTTTAGATGAACCATTGTTGATTCGACGATTAAGGATACTTCACAAGATTGTTTATAACTGCTTTAATGATTAATATTGCTGATGAAATTCAGTACGCACTTTTGTTACAATATATACAAATAAATATTCATGTGATGTTTCAATGACCTTAATTATACCTTCAGCGTAAATTCTTTTAAAAACACCCCCGATTTTCGAGTCGTCACAGTAGCCCAGCTCCTTGAAAGACATCAAATTCTTTCCGGGAATTTCTATACGATCGAGACAATAGCGACGAGGCTATCGATCGATCGAAATGTACAATCTGAAAAAGCATTAAAACAGTTCATGCCACAAATAACGTCTTATCCTGCTTTCTGTTTCAAAAACCAGAAAGAAGAAAGACACTCTTGAGCGCCAGCAAAAATCAACGAACGGAAAACAAAGTATGCAATAGCTCTCTTCCTAAAAATTCTGTGATGTTCTTTCCCTAACTTTTGGAGTTTACGCTTATCGAGGCAAATAAAAAAAAAAGCCTTCCATCGCAAAACGCCTATTATGCCACGTTAATAAATAAATAATATCGAATGCGTTCAACGAAATGAGAATCAAGGCGTCTCGACGTGCCGCCGCACGAAGAATTCTCGATCGCCCACCCACGTATAAATAATAATAAAAATATACACGTATAAGTTCTTACTCGAGTTTACTTTGCGCGAGAGAAAGAAAAATTTCCTCCCTTTTTTCTTCGCCAATATCGGAAGTGACCGTGTTCCGTGGAATTCCGTGGATCAACCAAATGGAATTATTATTTTGGTCTAATATCTGAGGAAAGCGCTCGAAAAAAGAAAACTCCGCATCGCCGTTGTTCTTCTTCTCGCTGTTGATCTTCTTGATGTTGGTTTTCTTCACTTACGCTATGGAGATTTTTCCAGGCGATCTCTTAATGACGACCGTGATGCACGATATCGAGAATCGCCTGCAGTATTGTCCCCGCAGTCTTGTCGAGCCCGAAGCCTCTGTTACGTACCGTCGACTTGTCGCCTCCGACAGTAATTCTCGTTCGCTCATATATTATGTCTTGGCGTATTTGACGGCAGAGACTACAACGAAAATGACCGTCGCCGTAATTAAGTAAAATTAAGTCGATGGCGACCGATATGCGCAGTGCGCAAACGCATGAATGATCGAACGAGAATTACCGGTGTCGTCGACCGAGCCTCTGTCGACCAAGTCGCCGAGTCGCCAACTTCTCGGCGACCAACTCGCTTTGCGCGCTTCGCCGCCAAGGCCATAATGAAAATTAGTGTCGGCGGCGACCAATCGACGGTACGTAATAAATTACGAGAGACACGATTCGCTCTCGCATCTTCCGGTCGAATTATACATACAAACGTATATGTATATCGTTCTGTGAAGATATCTATCCGAATATTTATCTTCGCTTCGTTCTGTTTTTTTTAGTGTTTTTTTTTTGTTCTCGCGTCTATTCGCATAGTTCAGACATCCGCGCTCTCGATTCTCTCGCGCTAGAGGTGGGTCTGAAAGGGTTGAAAAATAAAAGATAAAAAAACAGGGTGACATATTATTGTGCAAGCAGATGTCAAAAGGAACAAAACAATACAGTAATATTCGAACCACAAACATCAAAACAAATAATAATTCAAGGTGGGACGATCTGAAAATATGAAGAATCAATGGGCCGAATTAATATGGCCGGGTAACAAAGTCAAAACTGCCCTCCAGGGTTTTTTTCTAGATACTCGAATAGATTCTCTAGATACTTGATACATACTAGATGCACGAAAAATGTCAGGTTGCTACCTTGAAATATGTTCGATGTATCGAAAAAAAATATAATCCCAAAAGTTCCGAAAATAATTGCATTATAAACGAAAAAGTACATAGCGAGAATCTTATGTGAAATCTATGCAATAAAAGTTGTCATCCAAATTGCATATCTAAAGAAATACACTTTAAAAAATTATTTTTATTTCTTCTTTGATTCATTTTTTTGTGGGATCGGATAAAAAATGTCTCACCTATCGTTGGACGAAAGAACTATTCCTTATTTTCCATTTTCAACTAATAAAAATTTACAAAAAAAAAAAAGAAACAAAGGACAGCGTTTTTTTCGATAACCCGAATGTTTTTGAAGATGATGTCATGAAATTATGCATACATTTTCTTTTCTCGGTACAAAAATCATTACTCACGCACCGAGACGAAAAATTTTGTGGACAGTTTTCACGTACAATTTTCTCAACATTTTCGGATCGTTCCAATGGTGATCGTGCGTGCCAAAAACGTCGAACGTGATTTTGGGTAAAGACCAAAGTTGATCCCGCGTGCTTTTTGTGTAAGAAATATCACGGTCCGATTGAAGTAAACAAAACAAAAAAAAAAAAACTCGGTACCACCACAACGCCAATTAACATTAAAAAAAAATAACATCAGTCGATTATTCTAATAATAATAATCATAATAATGCTTTATTTAAGTAATATCAGTAATTCGTATTGCCAAATGTACTTCTCCTCGCCTTGTTCTTTTTTTTTTCAAGTGTCGTTTTTTTTTCTTTTTCGGTTTGCCCAAGCTACAATTTACTCGATGACAATGATCACTCGTCTCACTTAAGTAGAACAGTTGGATTAAAACGTCGTGACGCAATATAATGCGGTTTCGTATAACCTCACACCGAGGAATCGTACAATATGCTCGTACAATTGTCGCTCGGCAGATCATTTTTTTCCTTCGACGATATATATGTTTATATATATATATATGTGTGTGTGTATGCTTGTATATATTCAATTTATTTTCTTCATTTCGATAAATGCAAGCGCTTGAAATATATTGCAAGCAACAATTGAGTTTCGGTGAAGTTTTTCCGTGTATAACTATACGTATGTACATATTGCACTGGATAAAATAAAATACTTTATTTTGTCCACTACGATACAAACGTATACAAGTAAACGTGTGTGTTTAAGTACAGCGCCTGCTTTCCCTTAATAACTTGTATTATTCATTGTTAAAAAAAAAAAATATGAATCGATTCGCAGCGAGAAGAACTAATTGGTTTGACTGGTCCAATCGAACTACAAATATAATTAGGCCAGTATAAAATTCATAAGTCGATGACCTTGAAGTTTGAATCGTTCGACTGCAATGATTATTTTATTTTTTGTTTGTTTTCACTTTTGATCCATTTGTACTCATTACTCAAAAAGTCTTTTTAAATACAACTAGAGCCTACGAATTTCTAATAGAAAAACATGTAAAAACGTTTGCTCGATTTTAGCATACTGCAACGGCAAAAAAAATTGAAAAATTATACGGAATCAATTTTCGCTGCGTTCCAACGATGCAAACTTTCGAGTCATGAAATTTTCGAGTTCGAACTAATTTCTTCTCGATTCTCTCGATAATTGGAAAAATATAATTTCTGTGTTTTTTTTTTTTTGGCAAACTATCTCGAGAGTCTCGGGAGTATTTTGTGTAATTTCAAGTTTTAAAAAATTTATGCTCTCGATACTCGGCGACTGGTGTCGAATGAAGACTGAGCCACAACTGAAAAGCTCATCATTGATATTCAACGTTTTTCAATATTTTCGGTGCTCTTTCTAATTGAATGTACAACTAGATAATCGTGAAATGATATACTGACAGGAAGCTTGCTGGTATTGTGTTTGTGTGTGTGTGTGTGTGTGTGGGTGAAATGCTAACGTGCGATGTTCTACAGTAATTGGTACAAAATATATGAAAGTTTTGCGGATCACGATTAATCAATTCCATTTGTAAAACGAAAAAACGTAAACGCAGATGCTATACGTTGCAGAATAAAGAGTCTCGAAGTGAGGGGATATGTTCGAGTATATCGCAGATCTTCGCTCGCCTCATTTCCTCATAAAATTAATTATTTAATACCCGCATTAATCGTTGCTCTCGAACATTAATGCGCGCGCGCGCGTGTGTGTGTGAGTGTACGACTTTTTTTTCGTTACAATTGTAATTGCGAGCTTCGTTCGTTATGAATCCTTTGCCGAAAACCAAGCGTTCTAAGGGACAACGAACTTTTAATTTCATTACAATCAGGGTTGAAGGAATCGTATTCGAAGAATTTTCCGAGTATTCTTCGTCATTGTTAAGCGCTCGGAAGTCCCCTCTCGCGTTAAACCATTCTCAATCCGATGACGACTCGACAGCAACGTCGTTAATCTTTCCTCCATACGATCCGACGATCCGCCGCTTCCACTTATCTGCGTATCACGTTGACTTTGCTAATTAAATTTGTTACGCCGTTCCTCTTATTCCTTTTTTAAACTTCGATATCAATTTTCAATGTTTCCGTTCACCGGGAGTTACAAACAATTTTTGTAATTTATTTGAGAAAATAATTTATCAAAATCATAGATATGTATTTTATAAAAGTTCGTATCGCGATGATGAATTTTGCATCGTGGAAACGGAACGAAATTCATTGTTAATCAATTTCTATTTTTTTTCGCTATTATCTGTTTTTCTTTAACTCGATCAAGAGTTTATTTGGGCAATCCGAAAGATCGACGCGATAGACGTTTCATCTTTCGAAATAAAATTACCTTGTTTTAACTGGTCAAAATTGTTTCGGTACACCCAAGCTGCGAAATTTGCGTCAACGTTAAGCAAGATTTTTATTCACTGATTAACAACGTAATTCTGCGACCGTTAATTTTGCATAACAACGAAGCTATCAAATAAAAAAAAGAAAAATCATTGCTTTACAACGATGGAAGTTTTAATCAGGCAAGGATGACTCGATCAATTAATTATTCAATCAATAAATTGAGCGATAAATTTAATCGATTCGTTGGATTATTAAGTGAATTGATAAATTCAATTATTGATTGATTAATCGAAGTGATCGAGTTGAGCTGATTAACTGATAGAATGAAATAAACTGACAGATTGAATAAATAAATTTTTAAAAAATTGATAAATTAATTGAATGAATCGATTTGAATCGCGTGTCAACGTCATTTGACGGACAATTTTTACGCACGAAACAGATATCGTACGAGTGTCTGTACATGTTAGTTGAAATAACACTGGCACAGGACTCACGGATAAGCTCGAGAGGGGGAATCGGAGCGAAGCGCGACACGGCGAATCGATTTTCGTTTTATAGAATGATCAAACGTTTAAATATCAAGTCCACAAACGTATATCCTTCGGGTGTCCGAAGGGAGGTGGCTCGGGAAAGGATTCATGCGCAGGTTTAACACTACATTTCTATCTTTGCGTTTTCGTCCGAGCTCGGTGAATTCGGTCAATGAACCGCTATTGAAATCGAGTATTTTCACACATGATCGAGGCGTGATACAAAAGTTTCAACGAAAAAATAAAAAAAATACATAGTAAAACGTAATCACTTGCTCTATAAAAAACAAATTTCTTCTCGTGACTAATCCCTCAAAAAAGAAGCACGTCTCCTACCTTATATCTCACTAATGTGGCTACAAGCGTTCGTAATTACACAATATTCGAGTAAACGTATATATATATATATATATATATATATATATATAGGATACAACGAGACAAACGAAAATCAACTCTCGTCCCTCAAAAAATAGTGTCGAGTGTGAAAAAAAATGCCAAATCGAAGATCCCTGTTCCAAGCGAACTTTCAATGACGTGAAAAATGGGTGAAGCACTTCAGAGCGCAAAGCTTAAATTTGGCATTTTTTCCAACGCTATCGCTTCCAGAAATAATGTTCGAATTTCTATTATCCATCCCAAAAGATTTATATACATATACATACACGTGTATATGCATACATGCATATATACGTATATATATATATATATATATATAAATCATAAATAATTTTAACGTTTGAACAACATTTTGGCTTTTCAAAACGTTTCGATTTACACGCTCCTCCTCGTTGCTTGAGCTTTTCATGAGAATTCTCCTCTCAAGACTAGTATATATTTTTGTCAAGACACGATATATATTCCCTAAGCCCTTCGTACCGCAACGGAAATTCACTTTCCGTTCCCTTGCTCTCCTTTAATATCATACACGGAGCTCGGTATTAATTTTCATGATTTGAATTATGCATATATATAAATATTATATATATAGATATATATATATATATATAATATTTATATTGTTCACAGACAGGATTCAACGAGAAAACGTGAGACACAGAAGGACTTACATTTAAGGAATTACATTTCACAAGCTAGCTACAACCGTTTTTTTTTTTTGTTTTTTGTTGTTTTCATAATAAAAGTTCAAGCTTGCCAAATTCTGCACTTTTTGTTCGTTCTCTAGACAACCTAATTATTTACATCTTCGTTATTCGCTTTCTTTGTCAGTTTACATCTCGATACGAATGATCAATTATTGAGCCGAGATCGATAATTTTGAAAAAAAGGAAAAATCTCGGTTTTGCCTTCGTTTTCGATACTCGTTTCACAGCACACTCACGGACTATCATAGGATACATCTGTGAGACTTTCTAGCGTGTATTGTCCAAATTCAAATGCCCTATCACTCCGCACTCTCTCTCTCTCTCTTTGTCTCTTTCTTTCGCTCTTTCTCCTATTTTCGACAACCCTTCGAAACGTTTATCTTTTTCTACGAAACGAGCAGAGCAGTTTCACTTGAATGATTCTCAAATTCCTTCCCTCTAGGGAGATCGAGATAATCTGGATTGCGAGAATCGGATTATACAAGAGTGTGCAAGTCCTCCAGCTGATTGCAGGAAAAAAACGATCGACTTAGCGATCGAAAGGAATATTCATTTTGCCCGTACGATTGATTTCCGACTTATTCTTCGTACCTTTTGGAACACAACAAAGTATAATCGAGTTTTGTCCCATCGTCCTTAACCGGACGTTACAGAATAGCGTTTTAGTTTTAGTTTTCGAACTTCGAAGATGGCCACGCTGGACAATGGCAATGACTGACAGCTCACGGTTAGTTGAACGAGGGTGCAGTAGACACACAAGTGTAAGAATAAAGCCACACGAAAATGGAGAAACCGGCGAAGTTCGTCGTCCCGTTTTCATCTTTTTTTTTTTTGGTACGTATTAATCTCCATCGTTTTGTTTTTTTTTTTCTTTCGTTTTTAGTTTCTCTCGTTTAACTTTTCACTGCGATCGACGAACGTTGATCTCGTCGTTTTTTTCTCTTTCTTTGTTTTTTTCTTTTTATACGGTGGTACCGGTTAGAATAATGCAGATATATAGAACGAGTGTGAAGCACAAGACAGATCTCAAAACGGACATAGGCATAAAGCGTTGAGTACTGCGTTGGTGGAGGTATTTTATATCAGACTTTTGTAAGCCGTACGTCGACGTCCGATCGAAGACATTGGATAGACGTCATCATGGCCAACTTACCATTTCGGTTGTGAGACTTGCGAGTGCCTCCTCGACCGTTGCTACGACTTTTCCACTTGCCTCGTTCTTCTCACTGCCTCGACTCGGCGTACTCGGACAACCTAGAATCATCGTTTTCTTGTTTTATACGAGTTTCGTGTCTTCGATACATTTTTTTTTGGTAAACATTCGGAAAATGACCCCGAACCGGGAAGACGGTGGGAGGTAGAAGATTTTATAGAAAATGATGCTCGGCACACGATGGCGAGGAAAAATCGCGGCGGTTACACCCCCATAAAAAGTTATGGGGTTTTGAATTTCGCGGAAATACTAACGCAGATACACCAGTAGTTGCTGTTGGAGCGGGTGGATACAGTACACACCCAAACATTTTTTTTTATCAAATCACGTTTTACTCGATTGTTTGGGTTTGTTTGGTTGTTTGGGTTTGTTTGGTTTTTTGGGTTTGTTTGGTTGTTTGGGTTTGTTTGGGTGTGAATCTATTAACCCCGGTATAGTAGCCACCCGCTCCAACTGGTGTAACTGCGTTGGTATTTCTGCGAAATTCAAAACCCCATAAGTTTTTATGGGGGTGTGACTGTCGCGATTTCTCTTCACCATTGTCTTCGGGGCGTCAAAATCTATTACCACCCCCCCTCTCCCCCACAGCCGACCGCGCTTCGGAGTGGGGGTCATTTTCCGAATATTTACCTTTTTTTTAAATTAACCACGCGCCTTCGTTAGGGAAAAAGCACCATCTGTAGGATTCACCCACTTAATATCCACGCTTAATATCGAATAGTAAACTACCTCGAGTTTAGCTGTAACGACACTCGTTTTTCAATTTTAATTCATATGATATTGTATTTGATATGAAATTTTTGATTTTATTAGTAATACGCCGCCACTGCAATACTTTGGATCGTCAGGTAACTGAAATTACGCAACAGCGAAACGCTGCTACTTTCTGCCGACGTAAAAACGTATTTTGACAGAATGCTTAAACTCATTATTTGTACGTTCGTTGGAAATTTCACAATTGATTTTTTCGAAATGACTTCCCTATAGGCTGGAGACTCGAAACTTCAAAAATAGCTGAGAACGGAATTATGGAATAGACAAAGAACAAATGGACAGTCAAGATAAATGTTAATAAAACTATAAAAACTATATAATATGAATAATTTAATATACGAATAGATATTGTACATAGTTAAATAATGGATAAAATAGTCAAGAGTTTGCAACAGGCTTCGTATTGGAAAGTTAAGCGTATATAAAAGAGAGGGAGAGCAAGAGAGAAAGTGGAAAATAATGGTGATAACAATAATCAAATAAAATATTACTTGAATAAAAAAAATTACTTGAATTAAAAAAAAATATTTGAATAAGATGTTTTTAAAATGGCCTAATAAGTCTATAATTATTTTTCCGAGCTTGTACAGTTTCATAACCCCATACAGGTTGCCCTGAAAATTTGTGAGTGTGAATTTTCGAACTATGAAAATATTTTCAAGATTTGAAATGAAAAATATGGGACGTGTGCTATAAATAATAGTATCGAGTGTAAGAAGTAGTTGCTGTGATGAAACTCAGACGATACATTATACCATTTGCAGTGCCATAAAATTGTTAGTAACCCCAGTGAACTAATTACGCATAAATAACCTGTTACGTGCATCTCGCGTTTTTCTTTTTAAATCTTACAAGTATTTTCAGAGTTATTAAACATTAACAATAAATGAAAATCAGGAAAATCCGTGTGGGGTTATAAATCTGTGTGAGCTAGCAGAAATTATTCTACATTTTGTAATATGTTCAATGTTTGTTCAAAAATTGTTTGATAGTAATATTTATGTTATATAAAAATAATTGACTAATATCTCATACGACGAGAATGGAGTTTGGGCTCTTGCATCGAAAATTCGATTATAGAGAGCCTTTTCAAAAAGCATGCTTTTTATTATGATTATTTTTTTGTACATGAGGCGTAAACCGTAAAATCATAAAATTCGTAGATCTCGACGGTTCGCTTTTTTTTCTTGTAAGTTTCAACCGAAAGTATCCGACATATGATGCCTCCCCCCTAGCGTACACTTGGCGAACATCGAAGACGTGGGAATTATTTTTTCTTCGTGCATCCGATTTAACAATATTGAAGCGTGCATCGTTCTGATTAACCCCATATTTTTTTCCCATATATCTTTCCGAGGCTTGAAACTACGAAAATCGACCAACCATTTTTTGGACTCGTCGATTCTTATTTACATATTCGAGGCATCCACCCGGTCTAAGCCCGCAATCGAATATTTTCGTAATCAAACTTAAGGGAATGACGAACACGCTGGAAACTTTCGACGCGGCACTTCGTTACGTCGGTAATGACAATTGTGGAGTTTTGCGCTGCGAGTAACTACCGACGGATGACGCGCCCCGCACGGGAATTTTTTTTCCGTTTTCAAACCATTAAAAGGGTCTATTTAATCGGAAATTTTCTGCTGATTACGAATATGCCCGAGTTTTTGTCGAAAGTGCAAAATTGGACTGGGAAAATTCAAAAAAACGTTTCTAGTATATCTTTTGGACATTTTTCCCTCGAAATTTTGGGTTTTCGGGAAAATTAATGATATATTCGTGTTCAGGGGATCAAATTACATCGTAAAGGACCTATAAAAAAAATATTAAAAATCAAAAAATTTTTCCGATTTTTGGGCAAAATACATTTGTTCACTAAACCATGGATAACTTTTTTTCCTTTAGGGTGTGGGACTCCACTTTGCGCTAGATCTCTTTGTTATGATTTTCCCTTCAAAATGCTTTTTTAATCATTGAAATCCGATGGTTTTTTGATTTTTGGCAGAATTTCAAAGTTGGACCATCGATTTTTGCAAATTTTTCCATACATACCCCTTTGCCTCTTTTTTTGCGAT